>OVAN01004440.1:0-25881 GCA_900406275.1 Anastatica hierochuntica
ACTTGCTAGTAAAACCTTCCTCGCAAATTCACCTGTTTCTTGTAGTGATTTGATATCCCTCTGCGGGATTATATTTCCTGGTGGTTCACTGTATCTGAGGACAGACAATGATACAATTTTCACACAGGTCAAGATCCAATTATAGAATTCATTTGCAAAACCCAAACCCATATGCATATATTCCAAGAAATTTCCAATCTACTTTATCGAAGGCCTTTACAATGTCTATTTTCATTGTCATGAACTTCCTCTCCCTATTTCTGCTAGTAAGTGAATGCATAAGCTCATGAGCCACAAGAACATTATCCAATATTAATCTACCTGGTATAAAGGCTGATTGATTATGAGAAATTATAATATGCATTAGAGGCTTCATTCCCTCAGCTAAAACTTTGTAGATTAACTTGTAAGCTATATTACATAGGCTTATAGGCATATAATCTTTTACCTGTATTGGATTATCTGTCTTAGGTAACAGACATATGTGGGTGTGATTTATCTCTGGATCTAGAAAACCTGTGTCAAAGAAAGGTTAGATATAGTTGTATACACCATGGCCTATAGTTTTCCAGTGATACCTGAAGAATCCAGCAATTAAATCATCGGTTCTATAACTTTATCCGGGTTCATGGAACATAATGCCTTATATATTTCTTCCATAGTTGCAGGTTGGACAAGACTGTTGTTCACCTCTGTTGTAACTCTAGGTTGTATTGTTCCCAAGTTTTTCACCAGAGAGATATCCCATGAACATGAATGAGAGAACAAATCAGTAAAATAGGCATGAGCAATTCGTGTCAAGTCTTTCTGATCATGCTTGATTGACCCATCTACATCCCTTAAAATTTTTATGATGTTCATGTATCTCCTCTGTTTGGTTTTTGCATGAAAGAACTTGGTATGTTGATCCCCTGATTACAACCAATTGATTCTGCTTTTTGATCTCCAATACTCTTCCTCTCTTCTGTACTAAAAAGCAGTTGTTGTCTTAGTTCATTTACATGATCAAATCAATATAGTAAGCTTCATAAAATTTTTGAATTTTCACTTGCAACTCCTGAATGTTTTTCTTATAATTATTAGCAGTTCTTGCATTCCAATGTGATAATGCATGTCTACAAGTTTTTTGAGTCGTTACAAGCCTTTGTGGAGGGAGTGAGTGGCATTCCTCTGACCAACCTCTTTGAATATGTTGATACACTTGTGGCTCCATCCTCCATCTGTTTTCATATCTGAACATTTTCTTCCTTTCCCAACTTCTACCCTCTGTATTTAAGAGCAATGGTTGGTGGTCAAACCCCTGCCATTGAAGCAATTTGACATTAACATTTTCAAAATTGTCCAACCAAGCTACATTTGCCAAGACCCTATCAATTCTTGACTTGACACTATAATTGTATCTTTTTCCAGCCCACGTGTAAAACCCTCCATGAGAAGGCGCTTCCTACAATCCAAGTTCATTCAGAAGTTCCCTGAAAATCAAGAATGAGCTTTCAGTTCTCAAGGGACCCCCTTGCTTTTCTGAATTATTTTTTTATGTCATTTAGATCACCAATCATTAGCCTTAACAATCCCTCTTCTTCCTTTCTAATCATATCTTTCCATTGACTATTTCTTTGAGATTTTTTAGGATGGCCATGAACATAACTTAAACAGATTTTTACATCATTCACGAAGAGCATATCAGTTAGACACATAGAAGGAGTGTTAAAAAAAATCTACCCGAACTCCTTCATCCCAAAAAATTGTCAAACATCCACTAAGGCCTTTAGGGGAAACTACTACACTATGAACATATCCCAAATCCTTACCCAAATTATACACAAAAGAGTTGGAGTTCTATGTTTCAGTGAGGAACAAGATTTCAAGGTGTCATCTCCTCTTGATATCTTTTAAAAAGGGAATTGTCAGGGGATCCCTCAAACACTGACAATTCCAGTGCAGAAGCTTCATGGATTTAAGGGTTGTTTTGGGGTATCCACCCTCCCCTGCAAATTTGATTCTTCATATTTTTTTCTACTTCGAGGATATCTGGTGAACTTCTTCTTCCCAACTTTCTTCTGCCTTTCTCTTATTGTTAACTTCAGGTTCTACCACAATACTTGTTTCACCAATAGCCAAGATATAACCCTGATTCTGCGTATTATACATGATCATCTTCCTATTGTTCTCATTGATGATGATTTGCTTTGCATGTTCAGATTACCCAACTACAAATACGATTCAACTGGCCAGATATCAGGCTGCCTCTTTTCACACGGCTCTGCTTCATGTCTTAAGCTTCCACATGTTGTGCAGAACTTCTCTAGTACTCCATACTTGAACTCTAAATCCACCAATTGTTCCCCTTTTATGATTTCCACACTCCTTGATGTGATAATGGAGTTATCAATATCAAAGAGGACATTAACCCAAAGTATGGTTGGCTTGTTAGATGTTGGTTCTAGTATCCTCACATCATCTTCAATACCCAACATAGAACAAATATTTTTGATGATTTTGCTCCTCATGTATTCATTGGGTAAGTTAAAGATTTTATCCCAAAAAGGTATCTACCTCAGAAAGCTATGAGATTCTCTGTTATCCTAACGGTTAATCACAACCATCTAGCTCTTGTGTAAGGACCCTTCTCCAAGACCGATAGTAGATTATGCTCATATTGGAAATATAAATTTATCGTGCCATCATCATTGACTTGACCCTCCACCTTGTCGTGAAGGTTCCGGGCATTGGGCATAATTTTTTTTATACCCGCTGGATTTTGATGCTTCGGGTTCAATCCTTTCACAACCAAGCATAACAGATGATCCTCCTTGAACTGTGCTTATATGTCTCCGTTTACTGTCCATAAAGCAAGATCGCTTCCTATCTTCAGTTGTTGTAGTTGCTTCCAAAGCTCCTTCTCTTAATCCATCATTCTTGACTTGCGATTTGAGGCTCTACGGAAAAGACACTGAAATTTGATAATTGAAATTTATTAGATTTTCCCGAGAAAGATCGAGAAAGAGATTAAAGATAATCTGGGAAAATAGTTTTCTTCATTCAAGTGTAAAGAACAAGATTAGTTTGCTTAAATACATAAGGCATTGTAACTGTAAATCAAACCAGCTAAACCAATCACTAAACCAACATTAAACCAACTCTTATACTCTAATATCTCTCTCTCAAGATGGAAGTATTCCATCTTGAACTATAACAACTTCATGTACTTGTGTTCCTCATGTGTACTTGGGGGTTTGAGATCTTGAAATCTTGAACCAGAAATGATTATGTGTACGAATGATCTTCTGGTGGCCTTACCAAAGAACCAAAAATGAACTCAAAGAAGCCACGGTCTCGGCTTTGTTCTTGTATTAAAACTAGACAATCAAAGAAGAAACTTTTCTTGACCATATTGGTTATATTTTCTACATAACCCTAATGTCCATATGTCGATGATAGTGATAATGCTTCAAGCTTCAACATATTCTCAATTAACATGATGCAAAGACATAACACTTGAAAATCTTCTTCTGAGTAGAAAATGATATTCTTAGCATCTTGTGTATCATCAGCAAAAACAATCTCACAACAAAGAATACCCAACATAGCCTCAGAACAATCAACCAAATTCTTCACCCAAAACTAGAAATGTGTGAGTTTCCGCAATGCAGTGACCGTAACATTTTTGTCCTTGTTACAAACTTTTGAAAGCAGAGATAAACCATAATCACAATGCAGTAACTTCACACAAACCTCACATATCAGAGAGCCTAACTTCCAGTGCATAAACTCATAGAAATCTGATTCATAAAGCTCCCAACACCATTTACTAACTTCACATTCATTATTCAGCTTATACTCTGGCATCAACATTTCTTTGCTATGCACATCATTAACATAAGATAAATTCCATATCGCATCATCATCAGTAACATAGACATATCCAGAATCTACATTCTCATAGAACAAGAGCAGAGAATTCACACATATCACATCAGATTGTATTTCCGGTGGCCTTGATAGAAATCCATAGATGAGCATAAGCTCCCATTCTAAATTCAGACACTGATTTTCGTCAATTAACTGAGAAGTCATAGGATACACCTATGGAACAGCAAAAACCGCAACAAGAACGACCAACGATGAAGATGAATCCATCGTAGAAATAGCAAAAACATGTAATCGTAACGAGATCCAATACAACGAACTGGAGAATGAAGGATCAACACTGATCCAAGAGAGATAGTGGACACTGACTATGACGCGATCAACTCTGATCGGAAAATAAAACGCACAAAGGCGAAGCAAGCGAAACGAAGCCGCAATAACGATCAACACGGATCGAAGAAGAAATCACACAAAGGCGAATCAAGCGGAACAAAGCCGCAATAACGAGCAAATAGATCGGAAAAGAAGAAACGATCAACTCTGATCTAAGACAGAAGTCACCGGAGAAACGAAATCCACCAGAATTGAATCAAATATGACTTCGCCAGGGAAGATAAACAACCGATTTTGTTAAATCGATTGGAAACTGAACACGATCAAATACGAAGAATTGATCGGATGAAACACGTTCAGAATGAAATGCTATCGAAAGAAAACAACTCGAGTCAAAGAGATCGAGCCACAAAATGAAGAAATCGAAACTATGACTGAATAAATCAAAGCTCGATTCTATGAAAGATTAATCAAAAGAAAAGAAGATGAAGATACGACAATGAAACGAAGATGAAACGATGATGAAGACTCGGAGAAGATGAAGATGAAAAGAAAAACAAACCGATCAAAGTTACGGAAATTGATCGGAGAAGATTATCTAAATCTTAGATCTGAAATAAAATCTGAAGAACACCCTGAATCTTTGAAGAACAGCGGAAGTGGAATGAAGAATTTGAAATTAGCTCTGATACCATATTAGATTTTCCCAAGAAAGATCGAGAAAGAGATGAAAGATAATCTCGGAAAATAGTTTTCTTCATTCAAGTGTAAAAGAACAAGATTAGTTTGCTTAAATACATAAGGCATTGTAACTGTAAATCAAATCAGCTAAACTAATCACTAAACCAACATTAAACCAACTCTTATACTCTAATATAAGATCGCTTCCTACCTTCGGTTGTTGTAATTGCTTCCAAAGCTCCTTCTCTTAATCCATCATTCTTGACTTGCGATTTGAGGCTCTGCGAAAAAGACACTGAAATTTGATGATTGAAATTGAAAACCCTAAGACAGAAATCGCAATCTGGTGGCAGTTTGGTCGCTTCAGAGTGAATAGTCTAGAAATCTCCGGTAGATAAGTTTGTTTTCGAGTAGTCCGGGAAAAAAATGTAATTAAAGATATGGTGTTACCCACGGCCACAATGTACACAAGTTAATTAGGATGTCGGCTAAATTTAGAATCTTTTTAACCTTTTCGAAAGAGAAAAAAACACAGAAATAACCTGTTACTATTTCTTTTCCTTTTTTTTTGTTTACAAACACTTAACTATTTTAACTTGTTGGGAAAAGCCAAGTCTTGTGTAAAATTTATTGCAGAGTTGCAGGTGGTGGTGTTCCACATAAACATTGAAATATGAAAAAATATCATTCTGCTAGGCTAAAAATATCTAGAGATATAAATAAATTTATTTTTCGAATTTTCTATACACACGACAAAAGATCTCAAATTATCATAAATTCATAATGCGAACGACACGTCGTCGTATGAAGAAACCCACTCATATCGAGTCGGGTCTTTTTGCTCGGAATCGGATCGCAAACTTAAACAACACAGCCTTTATAAGTTACAAACAAACCAATCATATAACTTAATTTAAGCTTACGTACGACTATTTAAATTTTTATTTAAGAGAAGTCTCAGTAACAAAGGCATGCAAAAGACCTATCTTGCGTTGAAAGCAATCTTAGTTTTGACCCGACCCGAATCCGTAAACACTCATAGCCAATCTTGGTTTAGGATGAACAACCAAAGGAACCGCTCTTTGTAGAGTGATTCCATAAGTCTCCTCCATATTCAACTTCTCCGGCGTAACTCCTCCGGCCAACTCCCAATCAAAACCGTGAACAAGCGTCGCCGTCAGTAACTGAATCGTTCGTAACCCTAAACTCAACCCGGCGCATATTCTCCTCCCAGCTCCAAACGGTATAAGCTCAAAGTCGCTTCCTTTCACATCCACGCCGAATTTTTCTCCACCGGGTAAGAATCTTTCGGGTCGGAACGTTAACGGGTCGGACCATTGTTCCGGGTCACGAGCTATGGCCCATATGTTTGTCAAAAGAGTCGATCCTTTCGGTATGTAATAGCCGTTGATCTCACAACTCTCGGATGCTATGTGTGGTAGTGAGAGTGGTGTTGGTGGATGAAGCCTGAAATTCTCTTTGATAACCGCCTGATTAAACCAAACCAAACCAAACCGGATTATAGTATACTTCATAAACCAAAACAATTCCTAATTCCGTAATTCGGATAAAAAGATATTTTAAACTCTTTACTAGCTTACCCAAAAATATCCGAAAATACTTAAAATTCTTACATATTTGAATCTAAAACGAAGATTCACGCAACTAAACCAACCGGAGCTGAAATCTATATGAATCGAAACTGAACCAAATTTCATCGGTTTGGATCGTTCAAAGCTTTTTGCGGCTTATACAAAAATATTCAAAAATACACGAAAATATTAGAAATGTTCTAAATGTTCGAATCTTTTGAATCCAAAGTAATTTTTCCCGCAACTACCTAAATCAACTCGAACCGAGATCTATTCAAGTTAGAACCGAAGGATTTTCTAGATCTCTATGTTGAAACTATCCGATAACTGAATTAACTGAACCGAACCGATCTGATTATCCGAATACCGATGTTTACCTGAAGGTAAGGAAGCTGAGAAAGATCCGACTCGTTAATGGGCCTATTACGGCCCACAACTGAATCAAGTTCTTGTTGGGCTCGGATCATTATATCCGGGTGACGAATCAGTTCAGCTATGGCCCAGTCCACTGTACTTGCTGACGTGTCGGTTCCAGCAGTAAACATATTCTGCAATTTTTAAAAAATTATAATTTTTCTAACCAAATATAATTAAATAATTAAAAGATTATATTATACTAACCAATAGTAACGCTTTAATTTCCGTATCCGTTAGGCTTCCACCGTCACCGTCAAAGTTAGATCCTTTAAGTGAGATCAAAGTACTAAGCATATCTGTATGCTTTTGATCTTGACCGTTCATTTTCGTCTCGTGCTCTTCCAAAATCGACGATAGAAAAGCGTCGAATCTTTTGTGAAGACGTTTCATTTTACCGGCGACGCCTTGTAAATCTAAACAATCAAGAGCCGGCACGAAGTCTCCGATGTTGAATACTCCGGCGAGAGCCATCATATCTGACACCATTGATCGGAACTCATTCGCTTTATGATCTGCTCCGTCGCCGAACACTCGCCGTCCGATCATCTCTCGTCCTAGCGCGTTGACTACACACATGTTTACCAATTGTCCTAAGTTCACGGGTTTTGTTCCTGCACGCGCTAGCTCGCGCGTGAGTGTTCCTACCTCTTCCTGATAAAATCAATTTTTTTTAATATTAATATTCTATGTGTGATATGAATATAAAAAAGTAATTATAATGAATAATCATAAGTTATTTATTATTTAAATCTCATATTTCTTCTAAGAATTAAATTATTTTTTTCCTCTATTTTTTATTATATTTTTTACAAATGGAATTATTTTTGTAAAACTCTCTCAAAAAGTTAAATAATAATTTTTTTCATGATTTTTGAGCAAATTCACCCTATTTAAAAAATCAGTTACTGTGACAATTTTTTTCCGAACCATATAGTTCACAGAAATTTTTTTTTCCTGATGTTATGTTTGTGAACACTATTCTTTTTTTATAATTTTGTAAATATTATTCTTACAATCTGTGAAAACCAAATCTTAAATTTCATTTATATATTATAAAATAAAAAAAAGTAATTCGCTTGCAAACAAGTTCTCAAAATCATCTTGATCATCAAATTTTTAAATGAAAATGCTAAAACAGAAGTATTTAAGAAACATCTTATCAAAAGAAAAAAAAACATCTTATTCAGAAATTGTGTAATGTGGTCCGTGCATTATTTATTGATTAATTTACAAAAATACATTTAAAAGGAAAAGAAATTTTACATTTACACCTGTTTTTTAATGGTTCTCAAATATACACCTCTTATTTGCACCAATAGGGTTTAGGGTTTAAGGTTTAGTGATTAGGGTTTAGTGATTAGGGTTTAGGGTTTAGCTATTAGGGTTTAAAGTTTAGGAATTATGGTTTAGGGTTTAGGGTTTAACGTTTAAGGTTTCTTTTAGTTTAAAGGTATAATGGTCTTTTTCATTAAAAAAGGAGGTGTAAAAATAAAATTTTTTTAAACAGGGGTATTTTTGAAAAACAGACAATACAAAGGTGTATTTTTGTAAGTCTCCCTTATTTGTTTAATTTTTTTTTTTTTGGGTTAACATTTATTTAACTACTTTCCTTTTGGGTTTTTTAATTTTTCAATTTTCATATGACATCATCAACGTTACATCATCGTATTATACATCTACGAAAATGACAGTATTGCACAAATTATTTATATGTATTTGTAGAGTGAATTTGTGTGTTAAACAAACAACAACTTTCGGGAAAAAACAATCAAACAACAATTAATTAATTTTTATGATTACAAAAATATTAATATTAAACTGATGAGGTGATTTTATAAAATTTAGTTTCTTCCATGAACATAAAAAATCAAAAAAGAAAAAGGGGTGAAATGTTAAAAAAAAAACAACGGGTGAAATGATGATTTTTATGCGTTAGAAGATTGATTAATAAAAGGTAAGTGTTAGTTCATGAATCAATAATTTTTGTTGGTATTTTTTTGTTACAACACTAGTAAAAAAAAAGTGTTATAGTCACGACAGATTTTGTGACTAAATTGTGGTTATAAGATCGTTACATTTTTTCGTGACTAATCGTGGTACGAATGATTTTGCCAAGATTTAACCACAAAAAAAAAATTACGATCTTATAGCCACGTTTTTTCATAGCTAAAACGTGATTATATCATTTTTTTCTACTAGTGTTAGTTAAATCGATTAGGTTTGATCCATAATTAAACCATATGACACGAAATAACGCAACTTGATAGAGTGGACCTCTAGATACATATATGAGAGGTGAGCACTAAGATATTAGCCACTAATATAACAGTCTCGACTACTAGATTTTTTTTGTTGTCATTTGAGCTAATTTCTATATTTATATGCATACTTTATTCTGTTTAAGGCTCCGTATATATGCATAGTTGATCTTTAGACTTTAGGTTGTATTCAAATGAATTTACTTATAACATGCAAGTCAACTAGAAAAACGTATATACATCTGATTTTACAATAAGGTGAATTTGGACAATGTAAAAAAAAAAAATTAAATTTTCGGAATTTCCAAAAAAATGAATAAAATAATGAGGTAAATTATATTTTTACCTATAATCCATGAACGAAAGAAAAGATGGACAAGATAAAATCAAGATTAATTTACAGAAATACACTTAAAAGGAAAAAAATTTTACATTTACACCTGTCTTTTAATGGTTCTCAAATATACACCTCCTATTTGCACAAAAGTCGAAAATGTCCTTTTTATCTTTTAAAAAATAAACTCTAATAGGGTTTAAGGTTTAGGGATTATGGTTTAGGGTTTAACTGTTAGGGTTTAAAGTTTAGGGCTTAGGGTTTAAGGCTTAGGGTTTAGGGTTTAATTATTAGGGTTTAGGGTTTAAGGTTTAGTGTTTAGGGTTTAGCTATTAGGGTTTAAAGTTTAGGAATTATGGTTTAGGGTTTAAGGTTTAGGGTTTCTTTTAGTTTAGGGGTATAATGATCTTTTTCATTAAAAAATGGGGTGTAAAAATAAAATTTTTTCAAGCAGGGGTATTTTTGAAAAACAGACAATACAAAAATGTATTTTTGTAAGTCTCCCTAAAATCAAAGAGGTTTAAAATTTAATTAATGGTTTTTAGACCTCTCTTATAGTTACCTTTACTATATTAAAATCTCTAATAAAACACGGATCAACCATAATACGTATAGCATATTCTAAGGGTGCAAATGGTTGTAACAAAGAAAAATAAACTGAATAAAATGAAAAATATTAGAAGAATAAAAAATGAAATGAATTGAGCATTTTCCTCTCACTTCCGCCAATAAGAAGAATTTATTTTCTCTACAAAATATGACAAATGGTAAATTCTAAAAGAATTCACATTTTCCTTTTTTCTCTAAAATAGCAACCAATTGCACTCTAAATTTATTTTCTATACTAAACACAATAGTTTTCTATTTATAAAAGAAATAGCATAGTAAGTGCCGCAACGCTATTTATAATTAAAATAAATTTATTTAAAGCATGAAATTAATGACATGATTAAAAAGTCCACAGGTGAACTATAGCGTTAGAAAATGAGAATAACGTTTTATAAAATAGTTTACCTGTCGAACATGTTTGAAATCTTCAAGAGCTTTAGCTGAAAACAGATGAACAGAACTAATCTTCCTTAACATTCTCCATCTTTGTCCGTAAGGTGCAAAGACAAGATCTTGATAGTTATATGCCATGTGTTTAGCTCCCGAGTTTGGTGGTCGGCTAGCGAAATTAGCGTCATGGACCTTTAAGAATTGTTCAGCCACGGATTTAGAGGCGGCGACAACGATGTCGGAGAATCCTAACCGGAGGTGGAGGATAGGGCCATAGGTTGTTACCATGGCTGCTAGGGTTTGATGAGGCTTGGAACCCATGTGAGGGAGGTTTCCGATGATGGGCCATGGGGTTGGACCTGGTGGAAGACGGTGGTTGCTATTGTGGTTGCGGCGGAGAGAGAAGAGGAGGAGGATGAAGAGGAAAGTGCCGAGAAGGATAGATAGGAAGAGAGTGGTCATAGTGTTAGTATGAATGGTAAGTAAGAAATGAGAAAGAGCAAACACAAGCTATAAATAAATGGGCATGGTTAGGTATGGCTTGTTTTTATAAAATTACTTATTGGTGTGTATATATATATATATTATTAATCGGAATAGAGTTTTTAACTTTTAATTAATTAAATAGGTACATCAAATATTATTACGTATGTTTTATCAAAACAAAAAAAAATTATTACGCATGTATACCAATCCGGATTATTTTTTATTCGAACTAGAAGATAATCCGCGTTTTGCGGAGATTTTGTTTTATTTATATTCTAAATATTCTAAAACCATACTGGTTAGATATAATTTTTAATATATATATATATATATATTGATTTAAAGCTAACTCTCATATATTGTTTTGTATTTTATTTGGAATAGGGTTTTAATTTTTAGTTAGTTAGATAAGTATATCAAACATTCTGACAAAAAAAGGTATATCAAACATTAATAGACATGTGTAAATAAGACACTAACCAAACTAATGGTTATTTTATTTTTCAGACAGGTTATATTTTATTAGGATGGAAATGGTTAATTTGATTCATCGAATTTTTTTGCATATTTAATGTGAATAGATAAACAAATGTATACATGTGACGTGAGCACATAGTTTTTTCAGTGTTATGTTTTATGTGAAAAAAGGAAGTATTCGTCGTCCTAGGAGATTATCTGGTGTCTAGCTAATATTGTTAGAACACCTTTCATGTATGGAGTTGAATGTTTACCCATTTGGTTTCTAACCGTCAATAGTATTCCTCTTCTTTTTTATGGCTGTCCTTGTGATTGGTTTCACCTTTTTTTTTCTTGCAGATGAAAATATCTATTTCCTTTTACTTTTCTTTTTCACTTCAAAACTTTTAATTTTTCTTTTAAATATATCAAAAATTGAAGTTTGATTTTGTTAGAGTTTCTCTTCATTAGTCCAAATCCAAAAATTGTTTAAACTATAATCTAAATTAAAATGTTAAAATAGAGAAGTTTAATTTGATAGAGACTCTTGCACCATTACATGAAGAGATGAAAGCATTACTATGAACTATGAAGGCATTACGCGATAAAAGATTGTATGCCAAGGTTTTAAGACGGACTATACGAACTAGTCACTACTCTCTGGAAGCAAGATGAATGGTCATCTTCCATACCCGGCCTGAAGAATTACACGGGCTACGTAATCAATATCCATATTTCTCTCTAACTCATATTCCTCGAGGGTGAAATGCACAAACCTGCTTTTTGGTATGCATCCTATAATTGTATTTTTGTAGAAACTTTCCCTTTTAGTTGGACAACCAACTGAAGAGTCATTTTCTAATTAATGTGTGACTGACAAAAAAAGATGAAGAAAAAGATTTTTAGAATTATGAAGAAAAATATGAGAGTTGAGAAGAAACTATATATTTTTAGTAGATAAAAGATAAACTCTAGAATTGGGTAGTGTTCACTTTCCGATAGTATAAATAGGGGTATTAATTATCATTTGTAACAAATAACTCTAAGTTCATCTCCAAAAAAAAATTTCTTTTTAAAGTTTGTACAACTTTACATTTGAAGTTTGGAATTATTTCTCTCCAAAAGTAAAATTTCAAATCTATTTTTAAATATAATTATATTTTATATTATGATCCTATATTTTTCCTAGTTAATTTAATTCACAAAAACTTTTGATAATAACTAAAACATACACTTAAAAAATTAATATTAGTTATTAAATTGTTACACTACACATAATCTTTTATATAAATAATAAAAATATGAAATGAAAAAGTAATTTTCAATGAACATAAAAAATTACTTCATAAAACTATTTATGTAATACTCTTATATACAATCAATTATAGAATTTTGTATTTTAAAAAATGTTAATTTATGTATGAAAACAGAATATATAAGAATAGGTGCGAAATGCAAATGAGATATAAAATTTATAGGAACTAAAAAGATAAAAAAAATTAATAAGAACAATTTATGTGATATATAATTGTAGGGATATGCAAATAAAAAAATATGAAACTTCAAATTTGAAGTTGCTTTTTGGAGAGCAAAAAACTTTAAATTTGAAGTTATAGAGAGTCTTTTGGAGATGCTCTAAGAAAAGAAAATACATATCTAAGAGAGTATACAAAACAAAGTCTTTGTATTGAATCAGTTTTCCTAATAAATATAAGAGTTTGTCTTTTATTGTAAGTTGTCTCAATCTCATTTTAATCTCACAAATGAGTAATTGGGTGATTTTTCCCTACTAGTAGTATCAGAGCTACGTTCATTCATAACATTAAGATCTCACGTGATTCAAGATGGAGGCTACTGTTATCACTGAAAGTGACATGTTCAAACTCACGACGGACAACTACTCTTAGTGGAAACCGATGATGGAAGATCACCTTTATTGCAAGAGTTTTGCGTTACATCATTATCATGAAAGACAAGTCGGAAGGAAAAGGATTACA
The DNA here is from genome assembly GCA_900406275.1 of Anastatica hierochuntica. Lineage (NCBI taxonomy): Eukaryota > Viridiplantae > Streptophyta > Magnoliopsida > Brassicales > Brassicaceae > Anastatica > Anastatica hierochuntica. The sequence goes on from OVAN01004440.1 coordinate 13,424, forward strand.
AAATATAGGAGATTCTAAACCGAAAGACGGTTGCAGTAATCCATAAGTATATTAACAGATCTCTTTTAAAGATTATCTACTTATACAAATGTTTTTGAACTATGGATAAAACTCGAGTCAGTGATTCAAAAGAAGACACCTCGAACAAGATCTTGGTTTAAAAGAAGATGTCTCGAACAAGATCTTGTTCGAGGATTTTGAGTATAAAGATGAAAAAAGTATGATGGAGCACTTTAACAACTACAAGGGGCTTGTAAATCAACTAAACAAGATCGACATGAGGTCAAAAGACGATATGCAAGTCCTTCTATTCCTTAGTTCTGTACCGAGAGATGGGGCACACTAGCCGTCACTCTAAGCAATTTAGCACTAGAGGAAAAACTTACCATGAATACCGTCAGTGATAGACTTCTAAATGAAGAGGTTCCAGAGGAAGGAACGAGGCTCAATCTCTCATTCAAAGGTCAACATCGTTGATAGAAGGGGTAGAGACGAAATGCGTGGACACACAAGAACCTGAGGTTGAGATCAATCTTGAAGGTGATTCAAGTTTTATTCTAGAGTTACCTACTATTATTGTGGCAAGGTTGGTCATATAAAGTCGGAGTGTCAATTCTCCAAGAAGACCAACAACCAGGTAACATCAAACCAGATTGGTTCAATATTACAAAGAAGCATGAAGACAACACTATCACTATCGTGGAAGACCATAACAAAGACGTATATCTCATTGTAGATTATAATCTTGCCTCTGATAATAGCTCATGGATTGTTGATTCCAGTGTTTCTTTTCATGTTACCCCTCATGGAAGCTTCCTTGTAATCTACTAAAGTGGCAATGTTCAAATGGATAATCAAGGAAGAAACAAGATAGTTGGAAAGGGGGATGTTATCCTTACATCACACACATGATAAGTTATTTATCAAGGATATGAGGCATGTTTCCGAAATGCGACTTAATCTCATATCAACCGGAAATTTTGATGATGCTGGTTAGGATAACCACTTTGGCAGTGGTAATTGGATGCTAACAAAAGGAAGTCTGGTCATGACTTGAGGAAGAAAAGAGATATCATTGTATGTTCAAAAAGCTAAGCAATACAAGGAGGAAATTAATGTTGTAAGTATGGATATGAAAGTGTGGCATCGACGACTCGGACATATGAACGAGAAAGCGTTAAATATACTCGCTCAAAAGAAACTTCTCCCTGATATGAAAGGTACCCCTGGAACCATACTTGAATTTCGTAGCTACAAAATAACATAGACTCGCTTTCCAATGATCTTTTACACCTACGAGATGGAAGCACATCCTTGACCTTGTGCATTCCGAATGCTCGGTGTCTGAAAAAGCCATTGGTGGTGCATCACACTTTGTCACATGTATTGGTGAATACTCACACAAGGTATGAGTACATCTATTAAATCTAAAGATCAAGTTCATAATTCTTTTAAAGAGTTTAGCAAAAGTAAAATGAAGTGCTGGTTAAAAAGTCAAGTGTGTTCGATCGGATAATGATGGTGAGTATTGAGATCCATTTGAGGAATTTTGTAGAACTCATAGAATCAGAATGAAGAAAATACCACCTAAGACGCCACAACTAAAGAGGATTGCTAAGAATGAATTGGACCATCAGAGAAAGGGTTCGTTGCATGTCGTCTTACACAAAATTACCAAATTCATTTTGAGAGATGATATAAAGACAGCAGTGGACATCATAAATCTTACACAATTAATTACATTGGAAGGTGATGTTTTGGAAAACGTTAGGTAAGATAAGAAGGTCTCTTACAACCATTTGAAAGTATTTAGGTATAGGACATTTGTTCAGATTCCTAGGGACGAACGAGCTAAGTTAGAATGTAAGTGATGAGTTCGGTGATCGGCTTTGGAGCTCGATTGATAGAAAATTTGTTAGAAGCAGAGACGTTATACTCTTCGAGGACCAGAAAATCGAAAGGTATCCAAAAATTGAAGAAGCCAAAGTTAAGGGTTAAAAGAGGCGAATATACTCATCAAATCGATGATTCAGAAGAAGTTGGTGGAGATGGTGGTTTTGACCTCGAAGAAGGTGCTCATTTGATAAATCATAATGGCGACGAGAATGAAAAGAAAATCAAATGGATCCATAAACAGAATCAAACGATTCTCCAAAATTTAAACCAAGAAGGCTCTAAGAGAGACAAAACCATCTGTGAGATATTATCGAGATGAGTATATAAATCTTATAAATGAGGGGGGGGGGGCTAGAAGCTATGAGGAGGCCTAAGGCATTCACAAAGATGTATTGATATGAGCTATACAAGATGAAATGCAATCTTTGCTTGAAAATCACACTTATGTGTTGATGAAGTTGTCAAAAGGGAAAAAAAAACCATTGAAAAACAAATGGATAAATCATATATAATATGAGAAAAGAAGCTCAAAGACTAGATACAAAGCGTGATTGGTTGTGAAGGAATTTAACCAGAAGAAAGACATATATTTTGAAGAAATATTCTCTTCAGTGATGAAAATGTCCTCTATCCGAGTTGTTCTTGGTCTAACACCGGTTCTAGACTTGGAGATTGAAAAACTCGATGCCAAGACGACTTTTTTTACATGGTGAATTCAAGGAGGAGATCTATATGGATTAACTTGTAGGATTCAATGTTCCAGGAAAGGAGGACTTGGTGTGTCAGTTAAAGAAAAGTCTTTATGACCTCAAGCAAACCCCCAAGCCAATGGTATAAGAAGTTTAACTCTTCATGGTGGATCATTGATGTTTATGCATTTTGCACCTTTCCTAGTATTAGGTTTTGCATTGTTTCCAAACTCTTTTAGCTTATTTAAGTGATTTTGTAATGGTTTTAGCCTCATTTTAGTTAAGATTATCTTTAGATAGTATTAGATTGTATATAGTATTTGCATTGTAGATTTTGATCTATTTTAGGTGCTTTGGAGCATAAGAAAACTAAGGATTGCTTATGAGTTACATGGACCAAGTCAAGAAGAGAAGAACATGAAGATTTGGAGAAATTGGAGGAATGATTGATCGACAATCGATCATTCAATCGATCAAATGCAATTTTCGAATATGAAGTTGGCCAAAAATTCCCAGAGATCGACCACCACTCGATTATTTCACTATTTTTAGCCCAAAGTTAACCGAATCCAACCCAGTTTATCTCGAAGCGACTCGGTTCAAGCCCTTTTAGAATAAATGAATTTTAAACTTGTAAGAGTCTGAAGTTTGATAATTTTTTGAGCCTCTTTTAGCTAAGATCAAAACTTTTGTTGAATCTTGATTACTTTGATGAAATATTGAGTTAATTTGATCTAATCCTCTTTCTTAATCATGTTAATCTAAGATTCTATTGTTCTTGCATTTGTTCTAGCTATGTTTGAGTAGTTTTTAGATGTGGATTGTGGGTTAGTAGCTTTAGGGATGATATAATGTTGGTGAATGATGTTTGATGTTTGATCCTTATAGATTAACATGTTTAGAGGTTTCTTAATGCTAGATTAGGCTTGAGAAAGTTCAATCTATATTTTAGAAATTTCACGCTCGAAAGGTGTTCGATGAAACTTCCGAGAGAACTTTAAACATGATTTTCATTCTTAACCTATGGGAATATTTGATTGAGTTGATTTATTGGCTTAGAAGACTTATACTTAATGATCATTAGTTGCTTCAATATCATCGAGAGACTTGTATGATTAACCAATTAGTAAATGGATTAGTCTCATGGGAATGAGTTAGTTGACTTTGAGTGGTTCTTGCCATTTAATGGTTCTTATTGCATGATTGAGAATTATTGATTAGCATTTGATATCCTTATTTCAATTACTTAACCTATGATCCACAACGCTTTATCATCATTTGCAAACGTCATCTATTGTCTTGTTTATTTCTTTGTTAGGTACTTATGTCTTGTTTCTTTCATTTCATATTGCTTAGGTAGTTATTAGATAAAAAAACAATCCCTTGTATTAGTTAGCTTAATTGGTGGATCCTTATAAACTTAGTGTGTTAATTGCTTGCTCCTTGTGGTTCGACCATGTACTATGCTTCAAATGATTCAACTGTGCGCTTAAGATCTAGTTTGAGTTTTATTAAACTAGATAATCCCTATCTAGAAATTATTCAAGTCAATCATGAATGACTTTAAGAAAACCAAGAATGACTATTGTGTTTTTATAAACAGGTACGTAAGCGGCGACTTTCTCATATTTTTACTCTATGTTCATGATATGTTGATTTTGTTCTAAGATGACAACAAGATAGATGCTTTAAAAAAGATTTAAGCAATTATTTTTTTTCATGAAAGACATGGGGCAAGCAAAACAAATTCTTGGAATGAAGATGACTCGTGATAGTTTCGAAGCAGATTTTATGGTTATCCCAAGAACGATATATTGAAAGGGTGTTGGAGAGGTTCAATATGCACAAGAAAAATTCGGTGAACACCCCACTTGGTGAACATTTCAATCTAAGTTCTAATCAAATTTCAACAAGTGAGAAAGAAAAAAGAAAATGAAGACTACCTCATATACTTTAGCAGTAGGCAGTCTCATGTATGATATGGCGTGTACGTGGCTCCATATTACATATGCGGTGGGAGTTGTTAGTAGTCTCCTAACTAATCCAGGAAAAGAGTATTAGAAAATAGTTCAGTGGATCTTGCGTCATTTAGAAACACAAAAAGGGGTCTATGTTTTGGCATCGGGAAGAAAGAGTTGACTAGCTATACCGACAATAAAGATTTCAGAAAATTAACTTCAAGGTATATGATTGCTTTTGCAAGATGAAATGCTTCTTCATAGTCAAAGTTTCAGTGTTGCTTTGTCGAGGCATGTGCATTCGGGTTTTTGGTCCGGTTCCGAGTAAGAACCGATCAGTTCTGGTTCTGAGATTTAGGATCCATATTGATACCGATTAGAATCGGTTCATTTACGATTTTGAACCCAAAATTGTTGGTTCGGTTCCGGTTCTAGTACTGAAACTTAGGATCCGTTCGTTTCTTTTTCTCGAAACCAAAACTGGGTTGATCCATAGTTTCGATTTTTGTGGTATGAATCAAAATTTTTGATTATGGTTCTTTTGGTTTCAAATTTTAGGATTCGTTCGGTTATTTCTACAGAACCGAGTTCAGTTTCCTCCAATTTTGATCGGATCAAATAATTTGCCCATACTAGTTTTTTCCACCACAGAAACAGAGTATATCACAACAATAGAAGCATGCAATAAAATGATGTGGATAACCATCACTTAGCAAAGAATCCAACATTTCTCTCTCGCTAGAAGCGCATCGATACTCGACATCATAGGATTGGAAATACTCAAGAAGAAGCTGCTGCATCTGGGCAAAGTACACAAGAACAATAATTGGTCAAACTTTATGACGAAAGTTTACCAATCAATAAGTTTGAAGATTGTTGCCAAGATATAGATGTCTAACAGCTTCAAACTAAGTCGAGAAGGGGAATATTTGTTTCCGTCAGCCCAAACCCAAAATTTGTTTAAACTGTAACCAGGATTAAAAGCTCAAAACGAGAAGCTTAAGAAAAATAGAGTTCTATATTATGAAGGAAAATATGAAGGGTTAAGAAGAAGTTATATATTTTTAGTAGATAAGAATAAGAGGAAACTTTAGAATTTGATGTTGTTCACTTCTCCGTCCGTATAAATAAAGAGATTTAGCATTCTTTTGTAATAATAACTCTAAGAAGAAAAAAAATACATCTAATAGATTATACAAAAACAAAGTCTTTGTACTATATATGTTTTCTAATAAATATAAGAATTTGTCGTTTACTATAAATTGTCTCAATTTCATTTTAATCTCACAAAAGAGTTATTGAGTAACTTTTCCCAACGAAATTTTAATTTGTTTTTGGATTCAAGATCAAAAAAATTTGAATAAAATATTTGTAACACCCCAACCGTCTCTTCCGTCTGTTGAGGCGCCCCTCTCTGGGTTGTGGGTTCACCCTGTCTGACGGTCAGGAGCGCTACCTCTAAGAGGCTTTAAAGTCATGATTTAATGTCCCAACAATCACCACGCGATATTTCTCCGTGCTTTGTCCTCGCTCGCACGATTCTGGGAACTTACTTCCTGGAAGGTCACCCATCCTAGTTTTGTTCCAGCATAAACACATTTAACTGTGAAGTTCTATCAGGAGCAGTGATCGAAAAGACAAGTGCACTTTGGTGATATAGGTAGTCAAATCAATCCTTTTAAACTCTTCTCAACACCATTTTGTCTCCATAATCTGGGGTCCCACATTCACCCCCACGTACATAGCGCAACATCCTTGTTGCGCACCAGAATCGTCACCCCCGATGGTGTGAGTCCATGACTCCATACTTATTTAGGTTTGGCTCTGATACCAAATTGTAATACCCCCGACCGTCTCTCTCGTGTGCTTCAGCGTCCCTTTCCGGGCCCGCGGGTTCACCCTGTTTGACGGTAGGGAGCGATACCTCGAAAAGGCTTTAAAGACATGATTTACTGTTCCTGAAATCACCACGCGATCTTTCTCCGTGCTTTTTCCTCACTCGCACGATTCCGGGAACTCACTTCCCGGAAGGTCATCCATCCTAGTATTGCTCCAACAGAAGCACGCTTAGATGTGGAGTTTTATAAGAAGCAGTGATCGAAAAGGATAAGTGCACTCTGTTGACATAGGTAGTCAAATCAATCCTTTTAAACTTTCCTCGACCCCACTTTGTCTCTATAAATTGGGGTCTCACATTCACCCACACTTACAGAGCGCAACGCCCTCGTTGCGCACCAACATCGTCACCCCGATGGTGTGAGTCCCTAACTCCACACTTATTTGGGTTCGGCTCTAATACCCAATTGTAACACCCCCGACCGTCTCTCCCGTATGCTCCAGCTCCCCTCTCTGGGCTCACGGGTCCACCTTGTCTGACGGTCGGGAGCGCTACCTCGAAGAGGCTTTAAAGTCATGATTTGATGTCCCTGCAATCACCACGAGATCTTTCCATGTGTTTTGTCCTCACTCGCACGATTCTCGATATTCACTTTTCGGAAGGCCATCCATCCTAGTATTGATCTAGCATAAGCACGTTTAACTATAGAGTCTATCAAGAGCAGTGACCGAAAAGATAAATGCATTTTGGTGACATCAATAGCCATATCAATCCTTTTAAACTCTTTTCAACACTACTTTGTCTCTATAAACCCGGATCTCTCAATATTCTTAACTTTCAACCCGTAAAACGTAAAAAGAAGTATAAAGAATGTTAGTACGTACATTGTTTCTATTTTTATGTGGATGTACGTACATAAAAATAAAAAATTTTACAACCTTTTACTCGAGTAGTATATCTTTTTTTGATAAAAAACGGGTTAAGCCTAGGTCTATTAAATAACCAGACCTAAAGACAGCATGAGGTAGTTTTCTCCGGCATGATTCGAACTCACAATCTACTTCCAGGAAGAGTTCGTCTTTACCATTGAACCATAATATTGCGGACGAATAGTATATCTTACCAATGCATTTTAATAAATAAAACAATTCTCTAATGACATTAACTAAGTTACGTTCTCTGGATCTCTTCGATATCTTTTGTTAATACTTATTTAGTATAGAGTTGCATACATTTTCTTTTGTTAATTTATCAAAAAAAAAGACGTTTAATATTATGTAATACTTGGAGAATGAGCGGTAGATATTTTCACCATCAAAATCACCAAAACATAATAGGATTTTTAAAGTCGAGAAATTATGGATCCCACCACGACTACAAACTTATAAGAGACATTACAATAATAATAAAATTGATTAAGAGTTTTCAAAGTCGAGAAATTATGGATCCCACCACGACTACAAACATTTGAATGTATATAGAGAAATACATCAATGAATTTATTTATGTAAAAAGTGGTGGATACGAGAGAGAGAGAGAGACTCGATGGTAGGTGAGCTTCCATTACTTTTTTTAACAAGACCATTACTTTTTTAACAATAAAACAACAAGAACATTAATTTGTGGCTTAAGCAAAGCTGTGTATCCAAGTTAGGATATCTTATAAAAATAATTTAAGATGTGAAAATATTAATTAGAATTCCTTATATCACTAACCATTACTTAGAAAATTAGTTATTTGAATAATAGCTGAATAATTCGAAAATTCTATACCATGCATTCATTAAACTGATCTATTGGTGTTTCTCTCTGGTTGGCCTCTTGACGATGTTCTATTTCGTAATGTTGTATTGCTAAGATCAAAGCTTTTGCGGTTTCTTCTGACTGGTGTCGCAATCTCGTTTTGATTTTGTTCTTAGCAATCCATGTTTACTGTATTTGACCTTTTAGTTTTGTATTTATCACTATTAATTTTCGTTGATTGTGGTAGCTAGAGAGCAACTCTTGAGTGGTAGGTAAGATATGTGGTTCACAAATAATGTTGGATGATATGTTATGGTCATTCTACGACAATTCTCGTTTAGTTGTATACGTATATTTCTTTCCTTTTCTGGCATTTTCTTTATTACTTTTTTTTTGTTAAATACATTTTCTTTTTCGGTTTTCCTTTTAACGATAATTTTTTCTTGAAGCTGGATCTAGGTTTTGATAATAATCAACTTCCTCATATATTCAATTTTACATTAAGATCCACTATGTAAAATATATTTAAAATATATTCATAGTAATATTTAGAATTTAAAGATTATATATTTTTATAAAGATTCGTATAATTAAATTTATCAAAATTATTTTTTGTATTTCATGATAAAGACAATTTGGAAAGTAATCTTAACATAACAAAAATATTTGAGAAACACACTTTCTTTAAATTAAAGGATTCTATAAGTAGATTTCAAATCTTTTAAAGTAAAATTGATATGATCTTATTAATGAATAAACATGTTTTTATACTTGTTTTTTTGTCATATACTTGTTTTATTTAAATCTATTTAACCGTAAATTACATATCAAAATTTATTGGTAATTTAAAATATTTAACAAAAAATAGAAAAAATAAGCTAAATATAGTTATAATATTTGGAATCTAAATCGGTAATTGATGTAACAAAGACCCTATAATTAGATATCAAAATTATATATTGTACTTCATGTTATAGAAAATTCAAAAATGATTTAGCATAACCAAATTATCCGAGAAACACACTCCGTAGGATTCTAAAAATAGATTTCACATCTTTCAAAGTAAAATGTTTTAAGATTAACAAGAACAAAAGAATAACTCTCTTTTATTAAGTTCTCAAAACTAAAATGTCTCAAAACAAAGGCTCTCTCAACTCATAAAACTCATAATAACTTGATGGTTCTTACATAAATAGCTAAACCATAATCCTAATCTTATTAGATACTTTTCTTTGTTTAGATAACTCTTAAACAACTTTATCCTTATATAATTAAAATTCAACTTCATTAGGACATTTTTAGCTTGGGTACAAGTCATCTTCAAGCTTATTCCAACATTATTTCCCTTAAATTTGAAGTTCATCTTTGCTAAGTCACAACTCCAATGAGATCTCTCATCTCTTTAAACTTAGCTTTTCCTAGAGCCTTGGTCAAAATGTCAGCCTTTTGTTCGGTTCCGGGAACATGTTCTACTTCAATCTGTCCATCCTCAACACTTTCTCTTTTGAAGTGATATCTTGTATGAATATGTTCACTTCGACCATGAAAGACAAGATTATTTGTGAGAGCTATAGCCGATCGATTGTCAATCCGTATAACTACTTTTCCACACTTAGAATCCACGATCTCACTGAGCAGATTCTGGAGCCAAATCGCTTGTCTCACTACTTCAGTTCTTGCCATAAACTCGCTTTACATGATGATAATGCCATAATGTCTTGTTTCTGTGAACACCAAGAGATTGGGCTTTCACCAAGATAGAATTGTGTCCACTCGTAATGTTCCCTTTGTCAGGATCAACATTGTAATTACTACCACTATAACCTATAAACTTTGGTATCCTTGTAGCCGATCTTTCAAAGACTAAACCAAGTGTAATAGTTCCTTGTAAGTACCTTAGGCATTATTTCATCGCAGCTCCATGAGATTCTCTGGGACTCTGCATATAGCGGCTTAGAACTCTTACACTATAAGACAAGTCAGGTCTTGTATGAAGTAGATATCTGAGACAACCAATATTCTTCCTAAATTTTGTAGCACCAATCTCTTTCTCAGTTTCAGACTTCGAGAAACTTAGGCCGGACTCCATCGGAGTATGAATTAGATTACAAAGTGACATTCCGACATTCTCCAAGATCTTTGACGCATAACATTTTTGATTCACTATGATTCCTCCTTCATGTTGGCTTACCTATATACCAGGTTAGCCTTCCAAGACCACTCATCTCAAATTTTAAACTCATCTCCTTCTTGAATTAATCGATGATCTTGCTACTAATCCTGATATCAAATAAATCATCTACGTACACGACATTAAGAAGCAAATTACCATTTACTTCTTTCCTATAAACTGATGGCTCCTTTGTGCACTTTCTAAAATGAAGTTCGACAATTATTTGATTCAACTTGTTGTTCCAGGCTCTTGGTGCTTGCCATAAACCAGATAACGCCTTGTTGAGTTTTTAAACCTTATCTTCTCTCCCTTTCTCTTTAAATCCTTCTGGTTATGTTACATAAACAGTTTACACAATGTTTTAACATCAAGATGATGTACTTCCCAACCATTCGATGCGGCGAGATTGATGAGTAGCCGTATTGCCTCAGGTCGAGCTACATGAGAAAAACCTTATTGAAATCTACTTCATAATGTTGTACATATCCCTCAGCGACAAGCCTAACTTCGTACTTGCTAATGCTACCATCTGAGTTTCGCTTTAGCTTAAATACCCATTTTAGACCAATTGGTTTTGCTCCATATGGAAGGTCAACAAGATTCTAGCATCGATTCTTATTAATAGAATGAATTTCATCTTCGCATGCAAGTATCTATTCTTTCGTGTTACTCTCCTCATAAAAGCTTGTTGGCTCATTATTCAAACATAGCAATAATCTTTCTCCTTCTTCTTCAGCGAGTAAGACGTAATCTTCAAGGTATTTTGGTTTCGTGATTTGTCTACTTGTCCTTCTCAAGACCATCTGAGGTTGTTCGTGTTTACCGTTAATAATCACATTCTCAGTCTCATGTCCATGCTCCAGGCCATAGTTCTCAATCTCCAACCCATTGTCATCGTTGTCACCATCGTTATTCGCAGATCCATTATCGCCATTGTCATCTTACTCATCTTCAATATTCTTAGTTGTTTCTTACATGCCACGGTTCCCATACTTGCCGAGAATAACCCTGAATCCTTCCTGATGAGTTGTCTCTGTGTCATCTTGCTTCCAATTTCCACCTATTGTCTCATCAAACACAACATTGTGGCTTACTACGATCCTCTTGGTTTGTGGATCAAACAAGCGGTATGCCTTTGATCCTGGTTTAGTTCCTAGATGGATGAGCATACGTGATCGATCATCTACTTTTTTAACTGTGTCTTTTCTATCTTCGCGTACCCAATACACCCGAAGATCCGTAAGTGGTCAAGGTTGGGTTTCTTAGCACGCAAGACTTCATATGGAGTCTTTTCCTTGAGGGCTCTTGTGGCTCAAGGTTGGATTTCTTAGCACGCAAGACTTCATATGGATTCTTTTCCTTGAGGGGCTCTTGTGGCTATTATGTTCAAGAGATAAGTCGAGTGTCGTATTGATTCTCTCCAAAAATAGTTTGGCATACGCATATGTTTTAAGATACTTCTTGTCATCTGCCTCTCGACCACACCATTTTTTTGTGGAGTGTACAAAGCAGTGAGTTGTCTTTTAATACCCGATTCATCGCAGAACAAGTTGAATTCCTGTGACATAAATTCACCTCATCTGTCTGTTTTGAATATTTGTATGTTCTCTCCTGTCTCTTGCTCTATTAAGCACTTTAATTTCTTGAATTTTCCGAAGGCATCTCCCTTTTCTTTCAAAAGAATGGTCCACATATATCTCGAATAATCATCAATAACAACAACGATGTGCCTATTTTCAGAGTGTTTGTTCGGTGTTATTGGATCGCGAAGATCCCCATGCATAAGTTGAAGTGTTGTGCTTACTCGGTAAGAAGTGGCTTGCGTAAGCGCCTTTCTAGCTTGTTTTCTAAGTTAACATGAGTCGCAGACTCCTTTCTCAATGTTGACAGTCCATATTCCATGAACCAATTCTCTTTATATCATTGACTTCATTGTCTCATGGTTTACGTGTCCTAACCTCGCATGCCATTTATTTGATTCACTAATAGTCGAAAGGTGTAGACATTTATTTTTTAGTAGTCCTATGTGAACTTCGTATAGCCAATTCCTAGATATGTTGGTTTTGGCGAGTAACTTTCCTCTATGGTCATGCATCATCAGATATTTTCCTCTCATCCTTATGTTACAACATGATTCTTTAGCTTGCCCAAGGCTGATGATA
>OVAN01004441.1:0-25880 GCA_900406275.1 Anastatica hierochuntica
TCCGTGAACCACATAACATTGACAGTGAGAATTTCGGTTCCCACAAACATGACTATGAAAGATATATGAACAAGAGAACCTCTGTCCGGTACCGTTTACAAGGAGACTCTGAATCCAACCATCCTTGACATCGGGAAGAACCTACTTAGTCTTCTACTATCTCACTAAAAAGAGAGGCTCACCTTGATCATCCATCAGGCGTGTGGAGACCAAGAAACCACCACAGACGCATAGAGCCAGATGGTTTGGTAGAGAGGAAGAGCCACCATCGATCTCAGTCTTCTCCTTTGCCTCACCCCTTTGGCCACCGCAACCATAGCCACCGCAACTCCCAAGAAGGAACTCATCACCACCGCAAGTCTATCAAGTACTTTTCTACATTGGACCAGAGGTTGCATTTATCTAATCAGCCTCGTGACCACCACCATTAGCAAGTTGTAGGTCGAGAGAAAGGCAAGGCAATTGCTTTTACCCCTGTGATTCTCCTGGATCAGCCTCGACTTGAAGCTTCAAGCTCAGGTTTGCCTTCGATCCCACGCGTGGACACCGTTCCTGACATCGATGCAAACATGAGAGATCTTACTAGCTTCAATCAAGGAGGAAGACCCAAGATCTCGTTCTTGAACAGGGCATCAACTCCGGGTGATTGGGAAAAATTCTTGGATGAATGTGAGAAAGAGACCCTGGACAATTTGAAGAACTCGAAAGCTCTGAATGAGGCAGAGGGTTTATCCATCCATCAACTGGAACAGGAGATGCGTGAAGCAAATGAGCTTGTGGATGCAGATCTACTAGGGGATGAGTTAGAAATATCAGGACCCCTGCAAGAGAGCATGGAGCAGACAATCTCTAACGTTCCCAAGCCGAAATCGCGGAGGCTAACCTCGTCGGATTCTTCCCCGTCGCCGTCAAGCCACCGCAAGAAGACTTCTCCGTCGTGATTTCGTCAGGGCAAGGAGAGAAAAGACCCTTCAAACAACGGTGTATTGAATTGAGAGAAGCAGTCCCCATTGTTGGGAAAAGAATTGGGCCAGAATTTCAAAAGGGCCCATTATGTCAAAGCCTTTGCTGGTCCAAAAGGTCCTCTTGGCAAACCTCCTATGGGCTAGAAAGACAAGAACCAGAAAAGCCTGAAAGTTGTCTTAGGAGTGGCCTCAAGAAAATTGAAGACTTTCAGGGGAAAGTTGTCTCTGAAACCGACCATGAAGACAATCCAAGACGTTAGGAAAGAAGGTCCGAAAACAAAGAGCAAGAAGAAACTATGTTTCCCTCATAGTGAGGTGGTCGTACCAACTAAGGAAACCCAAAAGGTTTTTGGTGAAGGTTTGATGAGGTCCTAGAACCCATCCAACCTTCCCAAATGAGGATCCTCACTTGGAACTGTCAAGGGGTGGGAGCCAAAACTACCTCCTGCCGACTAGAGGAAATGTGTCGTTTGTATTCCCCAGGTTTTGTTTTTCTTTCAGAGACCAAGAAAAATCGGATGTTTTTGTAAGACCTTCAAGTCTCCATGGGTTTTGATAGTTTGATTACTGTTGACCCTAAAGGCCTTAGTAGGGGTCTTGCTTTATTTTATTCTAGAGCTTTCCCAGTCCAAATATTATGTATGAACCATTGTGTTTTGAATATCGAGACTATCATTGATGGGAATCATGTTTATTTATCTTTCGTGTATGGAGATCCGACGGTTGAATGTCGAGGAGATGTTTGGAAAAGATTAACCTTAATATCTACTAATAGATTTGGTGCTTGGTTCACCATTGGCAATTTTAATGAAATTACTGGAAACCACGAAATATTTGATGGAAAACGAAGATTAGAGGCATCTTTCCTTCTTTTTCATCACATGATCCAATGCTGCGGATTCATTGATATCCCCTACAGAGGAAACCCAATGTTGTGGGAAGGACGTCGTATAAATGGGATGGTTAAATGTAGATTGGATAGAGCAATGGGGAATGAAGATTGGCATCAAATCTTCCCACACACCTATGTGGAATACCTAAATTTGTGGGGATCAGATCACAGGCCGCTCCTAGCCACAGTTCAAAAATATCCCCAAATTTTCGGGAAGAATTTTAAACTTGATAAACGATGGCTGGGCAAACCAGGGCTAAGAGACTTTATTTCACGAGGCTGGAATCCCTCAACATAGGAGGAGGCAAGAAGCTTCTCTAAGCTAATTTAGGAGTGTAGACGGGAGATTTCGGCCTGGAAAAAAGAGTCCAAAACAAATTCTGAAAAACTAATCACAGAACTCCAAGATGTCATCGATAAAGCTCAGCCAGATGAGAACATTGACCGGGAAATCGTCCTGGACCTAAAAAAGAAACTTGGTATTGCTTATTTGGAGAGGAGATTTATTGGAAGCAAAAAAGTCGAGCCAAATGGTTAAGATAAGGCGATAAGAACACCAAGTTTTTCCACGCAACAACGAAACAAAGAAGAGCTCGCAACCGAATCCTAGGATTACTCAATTAGGATGGAGAATGGATTGATAATGGAGCAGGAATCGAGAAAATTATTGAGGACTACTTTAATGAGATCTTCTCTTAATGAACCTAAATGATTTCGAGAGGGTCCTAAAGGACATACCCGTCTCAGTCTCAGAGTCAATGAATGATAGCCTCACTCGAGAGTTTTCCGATAAGGAAATTAAAAGAGCATTGTTCTCTATTGGCTCCGAGAAATCTCTTGGACTAGATGGTATGACTACCTTATTTTACCAATCGTATTGGAATATCACCGGCAAGGATCTCATCAAGTTTAGAAAATCCTTCCACACTAATGGCTACTTCGAGAGATAACTCAACAAGACAAACATTTGTCTCATACCCAAATCGGACCGATCGAGGGAGATTTTAGGTTTTAGACCCATCAGCCTTTGTAATGTTAGCTACAAAGTGATATAGAATGTCCTTAGCCTCAGATTAAAGAAGATCATGTCGAAGCTAATTTCATAGACACAATCCGCCTTTGTTGCGGGAAGACTTATCACTGACAACATCCTAATTGCTTAGGAGAACTTCCACGCCCTCGGATCTAACCCAGCTTGTCGGAAGAAATTCATGGCCATCAAAACATATATGAGCAAATATGATTGGGTAGAATGGAAGTTCCTTGAAGCCCTTATGCTTAAGATGGGCTTCTCGCCCAAATGGTTAGACTGGATTATGTTATGCATCTCATCAGTATCATATAAGATACTACTCAATGGAGTCCCCAAAGGGAAGATTACCTCATCTCGCGGCATTCGTCAGGGAGACCCCATCTCCCCACACCTTTTTATCCTCTACATTGAAGCCCTTATCATGCAAATATGTGAGGCTGAATGGTACGGGAGAATCCAAGGTATCCAAATTTCTCGAGCAAGTCCCTCAACCTCTCATCTACTTTCTGCGGACGACAACCTCTTTTTGTAAGGCTAATGAATCCCAAGGAAAAGAGGTCATTGACATTATCCGCGAATATGGCGAAGCCTCATGTCAACTTATAAACTTCTCTAAATCATCTGTGATGTTTGGCAAAGACAATCCCACCCTAGAGAGGACAAAGATAAAGGAGGTTCTTAGGATACACTAAGAAGGGGGCATATGAACTTATCTGGGCTTCCTAAAAAGATCCACGGATCTAAGGCAGAAGTTTTCACCTTTTTCAGAGACGGTCTCCAATCGAGAATCAACTCGTGTTCAGCAAAATTTCTCTCTAAAGGTGGGAAGGAGGTTTTAATAAAGTCGGTAGCCCAAGCTCTCCTGACATATGTGATGTCCTGCTTTCAACTCCCAAAAGCGACACGCTCTAAACTAAGTAGCGCAATTTCCCAGTTCTGGTTGATCACTAAGGCGGATAGCAGGGGTATCCATTGAAAAGCATGGGACAAACTCTGTACCCAAAGTTCGAAGGGAGGCTTGGGATTCAAAAATTTTCAGGAATTCAATTTAGCCTTGCTGGCAAAACAATTATGGCGACTCATCAGGTTCCCAAACTCTCTCTTAAGTAGGGTCCTCAGAGGTCGATACTTTAAATATGGTAGGTACAATCATCGAATTGACCGTCTTATGGATGACGGAGCATTATGGCAGCAAACCCCTTGCTCTGCTCAGGACTGCGAAATACTATTGGGTCGGGAATGATAACTAAAGTTTGGAGTGAACTCTGGATCCTTGATATTCTTGTTCGCATCCCAAGGAGCGATCCCACGAAAGAGACCCCCATCTCTACGTTAATGAATTAATTGATGAATCTACTAAGATGTGGAAAGAGGATCGCCTCCAGAAGCTGTTTGTGGAAGAGGACATCCCCTGTATTTTAAGTATCCTACCATCATAGAACTATCTGAGTGACATCTACATTTGGTCCTATACGAAAGCGAGGAACTATACTGTACGATCAGGATATTGGGCTACGAGAGAAATCTCTCGTCGTGCTTATGACCCCCCCCCCCCCGTTCAGGGATCCTCAGTGGATAATCTGATGGCACAAGCATGGAATCTTTAAACCACACGAAAGTTAAAGCATTTTGTGTGGCAATGCTTATCCGGTTGTCTGACCACATGTCAAAGTTTGAAATCTCGCCACATATGTACAAAAGCAACATGCCCAATTTGTGGAGCGGAGGAAAAAACCATCAACCATGTACTATTTGATTGTCCACCGGCTCGCCAAGTCTGGGCATTAGCTCCCATTCCATCGGCTCCTTCCCTATTTCCTCGGACTTCCACATACAATAACTTCGAATACCTATTTTGGAAAGCCAAGGAAATAGGAAAAAGTGAGGATTCGTTGATTACATTCCTTGGCTCCTCTGGTTTATCTGGAAGGCAAGAAATGGGGTTATCTTTGGAGTCGAGAAGGAAAATCCCCGAAACATAGTTTCCCACACCACCCAAGAAGCTAATGCATGGATAAGTGCTAACTCCCCTAAGGAGCCCGAGCCACTCTTGGACAGCTCTCCCACAGTGCCCCCAAGAGGTCGCCCCCTCCTTCCTGGGTCTAGTTTGCTTCATTGATGGATCCTGAAGATCATCCGTCACCTGTTGCGGTCTCGGTTAGACACTATTGGAGAACGACACCCCCCACCCTGAGGAATGAGTCAAAAAGCATTCGCAATACATTATCTCCTCTACATACGGAGCTCCAAGCACAGCTATGGGCAATGGAAGTTTTGAGTTCATCAGCAACAAATGAGGTTGCCTTCGCTACGGACTATATGCAACTGGTATCACTGGTATCATCGCCTTCGGATTGTTCGGCTTTCACTACGGAGTTGGATGACTTTGCAAAGCTTAAATGCTCCTTCCCTCTATTTAACATTTTCTATATTTCTCGATCCTGCAATGTTGTAGCCGATAGTCTTGCCAAAAAGGCAAGACTAAGTGGTATTTTCTCTACCCATGTAAACACATTGGTCCCTAGTCGATTTTCCCTAGCAGAAAGTACGCTTCTAGCTTAATGAAAATGAGTTTCCGGCAGAAAAAAAAAGTCTCAATTTCGAAATATGATCAAATTAAATCTTATCAACAATATTGAATATGATTTGAATTATCAGATGTTGTTGTAAGAAACGGCGTAAACCACCGAGACTAGCAATGTTCAAAATGTGTGTTTGTGAAAGTGTAAGGAGAATTTTTAGTATGTTTATACTACATATACTGTCATTTAAAAAATTGTAACATTTTTTGAAAAAATATATATTTTCCTGTTTTAAATTTCATGTCTTTCACAAATTTTGAAAAAAGTGTTAAACGCAGTGAAAAGTCTACTATATGATAAATTTGATGAGAGTAAAATCCAAAAAATGTTTAGAAAGAATTATTGTACAAGTTACATTCGTTTATATAGACAAACTACTAAACCTAATTTTTTAATCTGATATAAAAATAAATGTTAATGTAATAAATTTCCTATTTTGAGATATTAACATATTTCCTAAATATTTTCATATTTAATCTTTATCTTGGTCGATCTCCTAATCTCCCGTAAAAACTAACGTAGTCATACAAATTTCACAATTACAAAATAGTGATATCGCCTTATATGATTCATTATACAATTGATAACTATATACAACATTCAATTTCTACTCAGTGCACTCACACAAAAGATGATCACGCAAAAAAAAAACCTTACATTTATACAAAATAAAACTACGATCACATGCGCACAAAACAAGAAACCATTACATAACCACAAAAGGCTTTAACCTCCACAGCCGCCGCAACCTCCACAACCGCCTCCGTCACCACAAAGACAGCCTTTGCCGCGGCTAAAAGCCCTGCTAGTGGTGGTCTTCGTACCTGACGTCATCACACGAAGCCCTCCATCTTTCTTTTCCGTTTTACACTTTTTCACATCTCCCGACGGAGACGAAGGCTTTTTCTTCTTTCGGCTGAGGAAACCACAAAACATTCTAACCATCAACAAAACGTATGACAAAACTCAGTCACAGGTTAAGATAAAAATAGCAATAACTTGTCAGGCTTCAGCTTTGTCCTTTTATATATAGCCATTGACTTTGCATATAGAAGAAGCTTATGACATATTCGTAACGTATTTATTTTAAAACAATACAGTCACCTGAGAGGAAATTTCGATTCTGGTAATGAATTTAACCGTTATTTCTTTCAAATTCATAGCAGGTCTATTCAAAATCTTTATATTCAACTCCAACTTCAGAAAAAAATGAATAAACTCTCTTGACTATATATTATCCAATATATTATAAAGCTAATTGTTAATAGAATAGTATGTAGAAACGAGAATATGAACACATAAATTTCACGAGATTCGGGATTGTACCTTCGTCTTCAAAACCTTTATTAGAATTATTTAGACAATTTTACACAAGGTTTGCCTAAATGGAATTACTCGACACTAAGACACCCTTACTTCGACACCATTCAATTCTAGAAAAACTTCGATCAACTCTCATCTCCTCTCCACCCTCTCTATAACGTTTTTTTTCCTGTGTCTCTTTTTTTCAAGAAAAAACAACTTTCCTTTTTTTATATCTTTACAGGATACTAGATATTGTCAAATCTCTTCAAAACTTTCAAATCTTCCTTCATATCTTTAGCTCCACGAAAATATTTTCATATCTTCTTGTTTCCATTTAATATATCTCATCTTCAAACTTGACACATCATTGTTAATATTTCTGCCAAAACCCTTGTGTCACCCAACACACTCATGTGTCATACACTTCTGAACACCTTGTTCCAACAATCTCCCCCTTTTTATTTCAGTGTGTCACCTCAAGCTCATCAAGATGCTCCCCCTACATCCTTGCATAACAATCTCTCTCTGCTTGAGTGCACACTCAGATAAAAACATTATATGATCGTCCGTTTGTGTGACACAACTTCATCTTGTGTCACGAGTGTCATAACAACAGTACACTGATAACGATCTGAAATCTTTGCGTATAAGTCACCTTTTGCTATCCAGAATTTTCCACATCTTCCAGGTTCCTTGAAGCACAATCCTCTCTTCCAATCTTTGTATACTCGATTACTGAACACGAGACAATGCCTTCTCTTATGACCAAACTGTCAAAATCCTCAACAAGTACAAGACTTTGATGTTTTACTTGATCGGATCATAGGACAATTAGGCTGCAGCGTGCTCTTTGATTCATTCTCCTTGAGTTTCAGATGTCTTTGCTCCTTCCTAAGCTTATCCGCTTGTGATGAGCTTCCTTTGTTTAACATGAGTATCCTTCTCCAAGTGTCATCTAGCTTATGTCCAAGCTCTTTGTTTTTCTCTTGTTCTGACACGAGAGTTTTCTGCAACTCCATCTTTTCTTTTTCTAATTCTTGTCTCTTAGAAGATGACATATTACTTGTGAAATTCCCTTGATGTTGCTCTAACTCCATTATGTTCACTTTGGCTTCAAGCACCCTCTTATCTCTCATCAGCTGAAGGTTATCATAACTTAATTTAACCCAACTCTCATAAAGCTTCTTGTACTCGGCTTGAATATCCAATTCGTTGTCACTTTCAGAATCACTGTTCGGTGCAACAGACTCTTCCTGTGTCACACAGACATCCTTAGAGTTCTGTTTTTTTATTCGCTTCTCAGATTCTACACCTCCATGTAAGGCTAGCAAATTAAGATCTTCTTCATCACTTTCTGATTTCGTACTGCTCCAGCTTTGAATCAACTTCTCCTTTATTCTTAGTGTGTTAACACAATTTGCTTTTTTGTGACCAAAAATGTGGCACCTATTACACTTGATTCCTTTTTTCTTGAATGATGGACAAATTGATTTGATATGACCAATACCATGACATTTGTAGCACTCAACTCTATAGCTTTTCTGACCTTCTTCCCTTTTAGATATTTTTTTCTGTGAACGCTTTAAACATGATATCCATATCCTCTTGGTGTTTTTGTATCATCAAGGAAAGGACTTCTTCAAGTTTCTGAATTTTTTGCTTGTTCTCATCAGTTGTGAGCGTCGGTTCTTCTATGCACCTCAACGTGTTAGATTCCATCTCCATCTCCTCAGCATGGAGCATCCCTACTGCTTCATCAAAATTCAGTACATCATTATTCATCGTCATCTTTATCACTGTTTTTGTGCTGAAAACTTGGTAGGCAAGCATCGCATAAGCTTCTTCACTAATTTATAATTTAGCTTCTTAATATTTCTTTCCTAACCCCTTTGACTCGTTTGTAATAGAAATTAGTTTTGAACTAAACTTTGTTATCTTCTAATCATCACCCATCTGAATGTTTTCAGAATTTAATGCTAGAAAGTCCAACCTTGTCCTCTTGACGTTAGAAGTTCCTTCAAAAGCGTTCTGCAATATATCCCATGCTTCTTTGGCTGAGACATAACTTTGTATCAAGCTGAACTGATTATCTTCCACAGAGTTAAACAATGCATCCAACGCTTATGCATTAAACATTGATTTTTGTTTGTCGAAATTTGTCCATTTACCCTTTAGTTTGAGAAATTTCTCACTGTCTCTTGTCTCTATAGTAGGTTCTGTCCAACCCAACTCAACCGCTGTCCATGTGTCCTCATTAGTGCTCCTTATTTTTACTCGTATTTTGGTCTTCCAACGTCCACAGTTCAATCCATCGAACATCAACAAACTATGTGACATAGATTTATCTTGTGTCATATTCTAGAATCCAAGATCTACCCGAAACAAGACTAAATCTCTATCGAGGACGCGCTCTGATACCAATTGTAGAAACGAGAATATGAACACACACAATTTCCACGAGGTTCGGCAATGTGCCTACGTCCTCAAAACCTTTATTAGAATTACTTAGACAACCTTACACAAGCTTTGCCTAAATGGAAATACTCGACACTAAGACACCCCTTAGTTCAACACAATTCAATTCTATAAAAACCTCGATCAATTCTGATCTCCTCTCCACCCTTTCTATAACGTTTTTTTATGTGTCTCTTTTTTCAAGAAAAAACAACTTTCCTTTTTTATATCTTTATAGGATACTAGATATTGTCAAATCTCTTAAAAACTTCCAAATCTTTCTTCATATCTTCAGCTCCACGAAAATATTTTCATATCTTCTTGTTTCCATTTAATATATTTCATCTCCAAACTTGACACGTCATTGTTAATCTTTCTGCCAAAACCCTTGTGTCACCCAACACACTCCTGTGTCATACACATTTGAACTCCTTGTTCCAACATAGTATACCTATTATTAAACTTGTTCTGATTTGATTCAAAATCAAGCACAAGAAATGTTTCTCCTTGATCTCTTGTTCAATCAAAGCGTATTTGAATGAGTCTCTGAACTTTTGTTCCTAATAATTCTTAATGCAGAAGTGAGAGATGTAGAAGAAGAAGATATGAAAGAAAAGAAACAACACACGATTTACGTGTTTGACATCCACCGTCAGATCCACGGCTGCGTACTCACGTCGAGACTTTGTTCCCGGATAATTCACTAGCTTAAGAGGATGTAAAAAGAGTTTCAGAGCAATACAAGATCTTACTCCTCTCTTACACTCACTCTCTGTAACTAACTCACACTAATAGCAACAACAGAGCTTAACAAGAAGAATCGAAGATATATATAGTTCCATTGCACATGTGTGAAGTCTGAGAACCTCCATAACAAACTCATAACACTCTAACCTCCTGAACCAGTTTCTTCTTTGAAGTTGATACACACACAGAAGCTTAATCGATACCTCTTCCCTTGATCCGATTTGGTTTACCTAAGTTTGGCCCAACTAGAAAAAGCCCAATGATTGTTGACTTAAACCCATTTCAACATACTCCGCCAATGGTCTAGAATCAATAATCTATAAACCTTGCGTTGTTCCAATATCTCCAGATTTCACTTCTTACTTCATCTCATGAATTCTCCTTTTGTCCCAGATTCTCTGCTTAATTACTCAGAGCAGACATGAAGCCTCTTCAAAGCTTCATCAACTTTGTTAACTGGCAAAATCTTTGTAAACATATCAGCAAGATTTGTGAGAGTAGAAATCTTGCTTACTTTGATCCAACCTTCATCTATTTTCTCACATATATGATGATACTTTGTATCCATGTGTTTCGTGCTCTCGTGGTGCACATTGTTCTTTGAAAAATCAATGGCACTTTGAGAATCATAAAATATCTCCACCTGTTCATGTTTATAACCAAAATCACTCAACAAACGTGTTAACCACTTAGCTTCCTTCACAGCCTCTGTTAAAGCTATATATTCAGATTATGTGGTTGAAAAATCCACTACTTTCTGCAACCCCGACTTCCAGCTAATAGTCGTGCCTCCAAAAGTGAACACAAAACCTGTTGTAGACCTTCGTTTATTGAGATCTGCGGCAAAGTCCGCATCGCAAGAACCACACAGCTTGAGTTTTATCGCTTCTCTGAAACACTAACCGCCTATTAGAAGACCCTCTTAGATACCTTAGTATCCACTTCACCGCTAGCTAATGCTCTTTGATGGGTTTTGCCATAAACCTGCTTACCAAACCTACTGAAAACGCCACATCAGGTCGTGTTCCGATCATTATGTACATCACACTTCCAACATCGTTTGCATAGGGAACATATTTCATAAGATCCTCCTACCTTTCCAACTCTTTCTCGGCTGCAAATTTTAATCTGAACTGAGCTCCCATCAGTGTCAACATAGGCTTTGCTTTTTCCATATGAAACACCTTTAGCATCTTCTCGATATAGCCTTGTTGTGACAGCTCTAATCTTAACTTAGATTTGTCCATGTGTATTTCCATACCAAGAATCCTTTTTGCACATCCTAGATCTTTCATCTCAAATACATCATTTAGACTCTTCTTGAGCAAAACAATCTCTTACTTATTTTTGGATGCAATAAGCATATCGCCGACGAAGAGCAACATATAGATGTAAGACTCATCCGCATTCTTTATCACATAAACACAAATATCCTGTTCACTTCTGGTAAAGTTAATACTCTTCATGAAGCTGTTGAATTTTTGATTCCATTGTCTCGGACTTTGCTTTAAACCATAAAGAGATTTTTTCAGCAAACAAACCAAATGCTCTTTACCTTTCACCGTGAAGCCTTCAGGTTGCTTCATATATGTCGTTTCTTCTAAATCCCCATGTAAGAATGCCGTCTTTACATCCAATTATTCCAACTCTAAATCTTCACTTGCGACTATTTTCAAAAGAATTCTTATTCGATACATGTTTGACAACCGGAGCGAAAATCTCATTATAGTCGATTCCTTCCCTTTGTGAGAAACCCTTAGCAACCAACCGAGCTTTGAACCTTGCTCTTTCAACACCAAGAATGGCTTCTTTTCTTTTGAAAACCCATTTACAACCTATTTATCTTTGACCTTTTGGCAACTCCACCAGATTCCATGTTCCATTTTTATCCAGAGAATAAATATCTTCCTAAGCAGCATCCTTCCAGAATTTCCAATCCTTGCTTCTAGTAGCCTCTGCATAGTGATACGACTATGTTATTTTACCATCTTATGTTGTTAACAAAGCATACTCAACCACTTGACATTCATCTCGAAACCTCAAAGGCTCGTGTATCTCCCTTCGAACTTTGTCTCTAGCTAGTTCATACTCTTGTAAACTAGGAACTTCTTCCAGTTCATCATCTACAGACCCATCTTCTGTCTCGCCATCAGATGAGATCTCTTCATTTTGTTCAAATTTTTCCAGACCAGGCTGATCCTGCATTTTCTCTCTAACTGTGTCCATCTCAAGCTCCGCCTGCTCATTTCTGTTTCCAGTTTCACTCAGATCAGTAGATGCTTTCAAATCAGCCTTGTACAATACATGTTCCTTGAACAAAACATTGATGCTAATTACGCTCTTTTCATCATCGACAACCAAACTTTAAACTCCTTCACTCCATCTGGATATCTCAAAAAAATACCTTTTTTAGCTCTTGGACTCAGCTTACCTTCATCTGAATGAACATAGCGAATACATCCTAACCTTCACAGAGTAAGTAGTCTGGTTCTTTGTCATACCACAACTCATCAGGTACTCTAAAATCTATTGTAGTAGAAGGAGATTTGTTGATCAGAACCACTGTAGTATTTACGGCTTCAACCCAAAAAAATTTGGACAAACCCGACTCACTTAACATGCTACGCACCTTTTCATTATCGTCTTATTCATCCGCTCCCCAACACCGTTTTGTTGAGGAGTATACGCCACTGTATTTTGTCTTTTAATACCATTCTCTCTACACATAGAGCCGAATTGAACATTGTAGATCAGTAGATGCTTTCAAATCAGCCTTGTACAATACATGTTCCTTGAACAAAACATTTATGCTAATTACGCTCTTTTCATCATTGACAACCAAACCTTAAACTCCTTCACTCCATCTGGATATCTCAAAAATACCTTTGTTAGCTCTTGGACTCAGCTTACCTTCATCTGAATGAACATAGCAAATACATCCTAACCTTCGCAGAGTAAGTAGTCTGGTTCTTTTTCATACCACAACTCATCAGGTACTCTAAAATCTATAGTAGATTTGTTGATCAGAACCACTGTAGTATTTACGGCTTCAACCCAAAAAAATTTGGACAAACCCGACTCACTTAACATGCTACGCACCTTTTCATTATCGTCTTATTCATCCGCTCTGCAACACTGTTTTGTTGAGGAGTATACGCCACTATTTTGTGTCTTTTAATACCATTCTTTCTACACATAGAGCCGAATTGAACATTGTAGAACTCAAGCCCGTTGTCGATTCTCAGCACCTTAATCTTAAGGCTCTTCTGATTTTCAACCAGCTTCCTCCAGTCATTAAATCTGATAAACACCTCATCTTTTCCTTTTAAGAACCGAGTCCAGACTTTCCTGCTAAAGTCATCTATTATGCTAAGAAAATATTGACACCCTCCAAGTAACTTTGGTACGTATGGAGAGACCCACATATATGTGTGGATATACTCAAGAGGTGCTTTAGAGGTATGCGAAACAATGTTGAACTTCAGTCGGTGTGTCTTGTCAAATATGCAGTCTTCGCAAAAAAAAACAGTTTTGATACTTTCTTCTTGTCAGGCCAGCCTCTTTTGACTAGAACATCCAATCCCCTCTAGCTCATGTGTCCTAATTTACTATGCCAAAGACTTGTTTCATCCTCTGTCACCTCATTGCTCAAACTACCTGAACTGATATTTTTCTTTTTTTCAAACAGAAAATACAAAGTTCCCAACCTCTGTCAATATAACTCTTTCTTCTCTTTTAACCTGAAGAATCCCATTTTTAGAGTTGTAACCGCAACCTTGAGACTCAAGAGTTCCAAGAGAAACTAACTTCCTTCTCATATCTAGAACAAATCTAACATTAGTCAACACCACCTGAGACCCATCTAGATTGATAAACCTTACAGAGTCGACTCCTTTCACTTGAGAGACTGAGTCATTAGCCATCCTAACTATCCCTCCTTTTGATTCATCCAGCTCTACAAACATACCTTTATCCCAGCACATATGGAAAGAACAACCAGAGTCTATAATCCATCTTGATTCTAATTCCTCAAGAGTAACAACTAACGATTTATCCACAAACAAGACATCAACTCTCGAGTCATAATTGTTTACCTGTGATGTTTCTCCACTGTTGAAACCTCTCAACTTAGACTCATTCCCTCTTAGTGGACATTGCATTTTAAAATGCCCATGTTCACCACTATACCAGCATTCCTTCTTCTTAAATTGCTTCACTTTGTTCTTTCCCTTATTTTCATTTGGTGCCACAGAATGCTTCTTGTCATCAGACTTAGCCCAACCAAGGCCTGACTTACCTTTCACAAAGAGAGTTTCTGCAATTTGCTTTGAATCTCTCATCTGGAAACCAGCCTCAAGTTCTTTTGACTTAATAACAGATACAACTTCTTGCAAAGATAGAGTAGTCTTGCTATATCTCAAAGTATCCTTCAAGCCATCAAATTGATGAGGTAAGGACATCAACAACATTATAGCTTGATCTTCGTCTTATATGATCACTTCTGCATTCTCAAAATCTGCGATAATCTTGAGGAATTCATCGACATTCTTCTCTAAAGATACACTCGAATTCATAGAAAACCCAAACAACTTCTGCTTCAGGTGAATTCTACTAGTGGGTGACTTAGCCATATAAAGATCATCCATAATCTTGAACATTCCCACAGCAGTTTTCTCTTTGATGATCTTCCTTAGCACATTATCCGACACACTAAGAATTATTGTGCTTCTAGCTTTCCGCTGTTTCTCTATTATCATCTTATCATCTACTTTCTCTTCCAATTTACTTTCTTTTCCCGTTTCAGATGTACCTGAAAAAACCGATCAGCCATATAGAGCATCATAGAGGCCCAAAATCTCAAGATGCGCTATAATCTTCTCCTTCCAAAGCATGTAACCACCCGAGCCATTGAACTTTTCAACTTCGATCCTTGCAGAAGCCATTGAATCAGATCTTCATTCCTCACGACAAGGCTCTGATATCACTTGTTATTGAACTTGTTCTGATTTGATTCAAAATCAAGCACAAGATTTGTTTCTCTTTGATCTCTTGTTCAATCAAAGCGTATTTGAATGAGTTTCTGGACTCTTGTTCCCGATGATTCTTAATTAAGAAGTAAGAGATGTAGAAGAAGAAGATACAAATGAAAAGAAACAACAAACGATTTACGTGTTGGCATCCACCGTCAAATCGGCGACTACCTACTCATGTCGGGACTTTGTTCCCGGAGAATTCACTAGCTCAAGACAATGTACAAAGAGTTTTAGAGCAATACAAGATCACACTCCTCTCTTACGCTCACTCTCTGTAACTAACTCACAATAACAACAACAACAACATAGCTTAACAAGAAGAATCGAAGATATATATAGCTTTATTGCACATGTGTGAAGTCTAAGAACCGCCATAACAAACTCATAACCACTCTAACCTCCTGAACCAGTTTCTTCGTTAAAGCTTATACACACACAAGAGCTTAATTGGATCCTCTTCCCTTGACCCGATTTGGTTTACCCGAGTTTGGCCCAACTAGAACAAGCCCAATGATTATTGACTTAAACCCATTTCAACAATACCCATTTACAATTAGTTAAATGTTTTTGGTAACAGAACTTGGAAAAGAAAGAGAATCACATACATTCAACAATCATTGCTTTTTGTATTACACAGACTTAAACCATCGAAAATGGACGCTTCTCAATATCTCTTGAGTGAAAAAGATTGAAAGACCAATGCCCCACAAACAGGTTGAAACCATTGAAGATGGCCACATCATAATCTCTTACGTGCCAAAGATCGAAAGAGCAATTCCCTTATCACAGAAATGAAATCGTATGCTAAAGCCTAAATCCCCTTTACCAACTTAATACCAAACTCAAAGTGAGCTCTGATACCTATTGGTGAGATTCTCTGAGAACTCGACACTCTAAGTTGGTAAAAGGATAAGCTTTACTGCTATAAAACCGCGTAGCCTGATTTACCTGTGGATCATTCGCACAAGAAATGTGAAAAAAACTCTTGATATACCGGTTGGTCTCTTGGATATGATACACCAAGACGAATTGAGTTGATCAATGAATATTACACACCATGATCACATCAATGGATAATTACACACCATTGACAGGAAATGAGGATCTTTCTCTTAACTTTTTATTTTTGAGATTGGGCTCTATCAATAGAGAAAATACATATCAAAAATGTCCACGAAGATAACTTAACATGCTGAGCTTATAGGAAAATGAAATTCCACTCTAAGTTGAATGTATGAAAGGGAAATTAAATGCATTCTTTGTTATGGACGAAAATTGATCTTCCTTGATAGTTTTTTTAATCCAATTTCATAGGCTTCTTTGATTGATCAAGATTATAGAACAAGTCGACTTGTAGCTTAATTCACTATGATTTGGTCGAAACTCATCAATGAATGCGCACATATCCGAATCAGGTAAACTGGAAGTCAGTCGATTTGTAAATTGAATAACTCTTTTGTTTGATATGTTTCTTCTTTGCGATGTTCTGTAATTAAGTTAGAATATTTATCAAGTGATTTCATGCGTTGAATCTTCGTGGTTGAACACATATACTTTGAACTGTTGTACCTCAATGGCGGTTCAGTTCAACTGTGACACTAATTGTTGTACCAGAATGGCAATTCAGTTTGATCTTGAACCAGAATCAAACACACAAACTCTACGAGACAGTCTCTAACAGACTCGCTGAGACAGTCTTTGTAACACGCTCTGTGACACAGATACGCTGAGACAGTCTTTGTAACACGCTCTGTAGTACAATAGATACGCTGAGACAGTCCGTTGAGATACTCGCTGTAACACGACAGATTCGTTGTGACAGTCTGTTTAGACACCTGTTGTAGCACGACAACTACCACATGTAACGAAATTTGTAGAATTGAGAATAAAAAAGAAGCACGTGGAAAGTAGATAGACACAAAAGATTGATTCCCTAGAGTTCACCTAGAATGACTACGTTTCTGGGCCCTGGCAAGCAGGCCCGGTCCTAAGAAGCTTCTAAAATTTTTGGGCCACTTTTTGGAATTTTTAGTAAAAAAATATAAAATTAGAATGTGTATATGGCTTTAGTCGAACTGTGACCTTGAACATACAGGACCATACCCAATAACCACCTGAACTAATTAAAATTTTAGTAAAAATATGGCCGATTTTTTACTTATAATTATCAGGGCCGGAAGCTGTTGTTTATTTGGCTTCTTGCCAGGGCCAGCCCTGCTGGCAAGAGGCAATCCACAAAGATTAAACACATCTCTCTTTTACAAGAAACTCTCAAACACCTAAAACCCTAGGTTTTCGTGTCTAGTTTCTACCCTTTTTGTTTTTGTATTCTGAGAAAAGAAGCACATGAGCTCTCGAGTTTATTACAATTATCTAGTTGGAAAAGAAAAAATCATCTTTCTCATGAATCTATTAGGAAAAGTTCCTTTTTCCTAATATGACTATACTTGTCTTGATTTAAGTTTCCAATCTTGTTTAATTTTCCATCACCAAAAGAACCATAAAGCCCGTTAAACCCAACATGAACCTATGTCTTTTTGGGTCTGATTTTGAATTGTGCATCTGGTTTTATTGAGCTATTGTGTAGACGATGTGATGATCACAACATAATGTTTTTGCTACTTCCCATGATCATACACATATCCTCATTCCCACGAATCACGTCGAGGACCCACAGGTTCGCTAGCCTTTTTCGGGTCAAGATTGATAACGCATTGTCCCGTTTCAGCGAACCGCGTGCATGACCACGGCCGGCGCCAGAGGAAGAAAAGAAATGAGATGTTGGTTGGATGAGAAATGGGGTCTGCTTGACTATGAAAGCAGAGATAAAGCCACTAGGGTTTAACAATCTTCTTCCTATAGCAGCTCTGATCTTAAGATCTCTTAAAGCAAAGATTTTTGGAAACAATGGCGGTTGATAATTCGAGAGGGTTTTGAGTTGCTTCGTTACATCGGAATAGGGGGTTTTTCTTAAACGACGTTGTAAATGAATAAATAACTGCTAATTTCCAATTTCATCCCTCAAGTTTTATACTTGACGAGAAAAAAAGATTATATTTTTGATTGATCACAAAACACCCATAATTAGAGGCATTAGGCCACCTAATGTTCAGAATCAGCACCAACGAGAGCCAAAAAAAAAAATGGAAAAAGAGAGAACTTAACTGAGTCATTTAGAACTCGGAACAAGAACTCCATATTCAAGAAGCATGTTCGTGGTTTGCTTTTACTTCCAGATACTACATAACTGGAAATAAAAAAGCTCTAGGAATTAAATTAAGATAACTCGAAAAGGGAAAAAAACGAAAAAGTTGCATCACTCTCCTCCTCCATCAGCAAAAACCCGTAATGAGTCTATTTCTCCTAGTTGCTCGATGGTGATCGACTGATTCGTGATCTCACTGGCGTCTTTGAAGGGCTTACCCTGGACAAATCAATCAAATATTTCATATACAAATTCTGATATTTGGTGAAAGATTTTCACAAGAAATAAACAAATGTACCTTATCGGCTGAGATCCTAACACTATTCCGCTGCAGTTGAGCGCTGCAACTGCGCTCTCTGCCTATTTCATTACAAACACATATTCAGTAATGGAAAGATGATCCAAAAAGCTGAACATAATGCGATGAACTTACCATGGCGAATTCAACAAAAGCTATGCGAGTTGAATGCAATTGGTCACCAAGAAGCCTTAATCGTGTAACCTGTATATAACGAAGAGAGAGAAAACTTTGTGTATAACTGCTTCATTCAAGTATTTTCATATTGTCTTTGAGGGAGAAGAAAACACAAGTTTTTGGTATCTAGACAGACCTCACCGCAAGCAGACTCAAAGAAGGTTTTGACATCTTCTTCAGTGGCCTGCAAGTTTATAGATTATCCTAAAATCAGGAACAAGTAAACAAAATGCAAACAGACATAAACATTAACCGGGAACATATATTACGTTCTTGTCAACATTTGTGCAGTAGATGGTCCTTGTACACATCTCTCTTTCATCTTCTGACTGAATAAAACACCCACGGAAAGAGTAGAAACAGTAAATCTAGTTATTAGACTGAAAATTCGAATAAATTTTGACAAAGCATGGAAGATCTTGTCTTTTACCCTGGGGAGAAATGTGGGATTCACTGGAAGAATAGCGGTTTTTGAAGGTAAGACCCTAACTGGGTAATATCCGATCATTGTTCCACCGAGACTCAAAGCCACCCGTGCACCTTCTGTTTTGAAACAAGTTCTTTCTTATGTAAGTCAAACTTGACCCTTAAATTTTCGTATAGAAATTCAAGAATCCAAAAGCTTACGGTCATCAGAAAACTCAACAAACGCAAAGCGAAGAACTGAATTTGGATCTCCACATATTCTACAATCAACAACCTTCAGAAGAAGAATGCAATGTTACAATTTCGCCAATAAAAGATAACAACCGGGAAAATAAAGGTTACGGATTTCAACTTACTTGTCCACAGCTGCTGAACAAACCAGCTAAGACTTCCTCGGTCACCTGTTCAAAAAGAAGAACATAGGTAACAATGTTTCAAAATTCAAATTATTTAGCTCTGAAAAGAACCTGAAGAGAGACACTTAAGTAACTTACACTCTGATCAATGTCTGATACATAAACTGTTCTTCTAATACTATCCTCTCTTTGAGCCTTGGAACCTCTTCCGTTTAACCTCACCCTCCTCCCTTGGTTATAGTTGTTTCTTCTCTGTAATCCACAAAACAAAAATACCCACAATTAACCTAAACTCAATTGTTTAAAACACCTCAACATTTGAACCTTCAAGCTAGAGACTTTCCAACACAAAGAACCCATACTAACTTCAATGGAGAAACACCTCCCAATGTAAATTCAGTGCTGAATATAATCATATTAAAACAAACCCACTTAGAATCTCAAAGTCATTTACAGATTCAACACCAACCAAAAATCCAAACTTTTTCAGCTGTGACAATCCAAAATTGAATGAGAAAAAGAAAGGATTGTACCCTATGGTTAAAGCCATTCTTTGTGTTGTTGTCACCATTAAATTCTTCAATGGATGGCTTTTCAGCGATCGCAAAATTATCAGAAGACAGAGACTGATTGTTCTTCTTGTAAGAAGGGAAAAACTCTTTAGCTTCAGGATTCAGTTTTTTGAACATCGTCACAAGCTTCTTCATCTGATCAATCTCCGGTTCAGGTTTGGATTCCGATTTGGGTTCCGTTTCTGGTTTAGAATCCGCCGAGATCAATCTCTTCTTAATTCCGTCATCACCACCGTCGATGACGTCATGGTGAACGGAGTCGAAATCAGTGGGTTTCTCAGTGATGGAAGCCATTAGATCAGATTCCAAATAAAGTTTAGACCCAACAACAACAACAACAAAAGATCACAATTCACCAAAAACAGGAAACAAGAAAAGAAAGTTGCGAGCTTTCTTCTCCTCTCTCTCTCGTCGTGTATCAACAAAAAGCAATGCAAAATGTGATGAGATGAAATCAAAATATTTTGGCTTAAGAAATGTGAGTAATCAGGATTCTGAGAGTGCTTTCAGAGGGCTTAAGAAGGAATCTAGTGTTCAATGAGACAGAGGAATCTTCAGACGGTGGCGATGAAGAAGAAGAAGAAGAAGAAGAAGAAGAAGAAGAAGGGAATGTGGGTTTTGGTTACCTTTTTGGCTTTTTCTTCTCAATTAGACGCAAACTCTCACAAGAGTGCTTCTCTTCTTTTCCGGAGAAATAGTCTTTTTCTTAAAACGTCATTTACTTTATAATGTTTTGCCTAAAATGCCCCAAATTAAGTTTCTTTTCTTTGCTTTACGGTCTATAGAGATTCTTTATTTATTTACAGAGATTAGGAGTGTTGAGTATTGATAGAAAAATATTACAGTCAAATTTCTATAAATTAATAATACTAGAAAATTTATTTGCACTGCGTTGTGGATCTTTATTATTTGATTTTATTAATTTTGACATGTGATACGAGTGCATTTTAATATGATTCATTACAAACTTTATTTTTTAGTCCAAATTAGACTCATATTATTTCTAATTAAAAATTATATTTATGTTGTTATTTATCAATACTATCAAACCATCTAATAATTTTAATTATATTAATAAAGGTAGCAGCCGAGAAATTTAAATTTAAAATTTTTGAATTATACACTTTAGTTAAATAAAAATTATCGTCACATTAATCGGTTTGTTATATTAAGTAAAATGTTAATTTGTACTTACCTAAATAACTTTTTCAAATAAAATATTAATGCACTATCTCTTCCTTTTTATCGCAAGCTTATGTTTCATTTATAACCATTTGAGTACAAATTAACATTTTGTTCATGCATTTATTTTTCTCTTTCTCTGATCAGATAAAAAAACCATTTGTGAATGGCAAAAAGTAGGAAGAATAGAAGAAAATAGAAGAGAAAGAGAAAAATAAATGTGTTATTAAAAAAAGTATGTCTTTAATTTTAGAGATTTAAAGTATTTATAATTAAAAACAAATAAAAGAAAATATACTTAAAAAGTGATATAATTTAATTGATATGGAATATGAAGAGGGTTTGATTTTTTCATTAAATTTTTATTGATGAAGTTTCAAATTTGTAGAGTTTTAAAATGTCTATGTGTCATCTTTTGGAGAGGCACAAGCATTATTATAATATTGATTAGAATCTAAAAATTGATTAATTAATAGAGATAGTAATTAATTGCTATATTAATTTATAAAGAAAATTTTAATTTTTAGCATTTTTAAAAAAAATAATTCAAATAACATTATATTCAACTATTAAAATAAATCTATTTGTAAAAATAACATGAATAAATTTAAAATAATAATTAAGTTTACGATTATCACATTAGAAATAGATGTTCATAAAATATTGAATTATAAATATAATATGAAACATGTTCACAAATTTAAAATTTAAATTCTATTATCTTGCTATTAATAGTCATGTTAAGACGCTATCTCTATATTATTATTTAGGAAGTACATTTAGGAGAGTAACCTTTAATTTGTAAAAAATTACTTCAAATGTCATTAGAATATATAAATATTAAAATTCATTAAAGATATCATATGGTTTTAAAATATATTAATATTCTTTAATTAAACAAAAAAATAAATAATGTAACATATATCTTAACAAGATTCTCTTAATATCTTTTCTTTTTAAATTCATCAAAATAAATATTATTTTTTAAATAAGTAAATGAATCTTAAAAATTATTTAATCTCTTACAATTACTATTTTAAAATAATCTAAAATAAAATCTATTAAAACTAAACAATATACTTTAGTTATAATATTAATATATAATTAATTATTGAAAACATAATTAAAATCAAAATATTTTATATTTTCGTTTTTTATATATATAAAAAGTGAAAAATATTAAATTAATACGAACACATAACATAATTGTTTTGAAGACTGTGTTAAACAATAATGTTTCTAAAACATACTTTTAATTAAACACTATAGTTTTTTTTACTATATTGTTATAATTGAAATTTTTTAAAAGAAAAATATGATTCCATTCTATAACGGGTTAATTGAGACTAAATTTATTGTAAAAAACTGAGTTATTATTTAGTTCACGAGGAATTAAACATTTTAATCAATATCGAAAAATATTTAAACTAACTAAAAATGTATAAAATTAAGATATGGATTTAAAATTTATTTAAATTTAATTTTATAAAATATCAATAAACATGACTCCGAGTATAACGCGGGTTAAATCCTAGTTATGGTACATTTGTAAATACTTATGCTTATAATTCATTATAACTTTTAAAAGTCTTAAAAATGGAATATAACTTTAAAAGACATTCATAAAAAAATTTATGTAGTAAGTAAAATTAGAAAATGATATATAAATTTTTTAAAAAAATTATAAATAATATTATAATCAAATATTAATATATATATTATACATAAACTATATAATTATTAATTTATATTACTATTGGGCCTATACATTTACAAAAGAGTTTAAAAAAATCATTTTCTTTTTATTTTATCGAAACCTGTCAAATTTTACGTAGGTCCAATCCAACCTGGAACCATCAAAATTTATTAATTTAAGACAATTATTAATTTATATTTTTATGTACTGCATTTTTTCAAAATATCAATAATCCTTTTTTAAATATCATCTTACAAATTTAATAAGTTCTAATTTTTTACAATGTATCCAATAAAATTTTGTAATCTCGTTCTATAAGGTGTACAAGTATATTTTATTAAATTATAGAAAATATGAGTATTTATTATATAAGTGTGTAGCCTTTTGAGATTTTTTAAATATATATTTTAAAACTTTGATAAAAATCGATATTTAAAAATTCTTCATAAATAGTTTCATTGACAATATTTTAAAAATAATTATTTTGTGTAGTGAGTAATAAGCAGCTCTAAAAAACTAAATCGTATGAATTGGTCTTCAGAATCTGATTAATTCGGAACTAATTACAATGTTGAATTGATGATACTATATCATGAATTTTTTGTAATATTAAATGCTATTGTAATTGTGAAAATATCTTTAGTTTAGTGGTTGATTACAGTATTCATTAATGCTTTTACATCATGAGGTATATAGATCGATTCCCCGTAAATGCATATTAATAGAGACAGATTTATAGTAAATCTACATATGAAATATGAAGATTTGTCCAGTGAATAACTGTCGTTATATTATAATTTAGACGATAAAAGAACGCTATAATAACAAAAAAAATATATATAACAGCTTATATTTTTTTTTAAACTATTTTGAGCCAACCTAATCACCATTTTGACATCATACTATCACTCTTTAATTATCTTTAACTTGAGTATCTTCTATCTCTTTCATAACTCATGTGGACATGTGAAAAGAAAGAAAAAACTCATAAGACTGCATTGAAATGTGTTACGTAAAACTGCTTGATGAACATTTGTCATCAATAAAAAATGTCTGTCCTAATTCCTATATGATATAATATCATGTTAAGTTCGTTGTTCTCCACCATAAATCCAAAGATTTGATGGATTTTTCTTTTTTTTTTTGTTTGATGGACTTTTCTTTAATATTGCTGGGATTGGAATTTCACTTTATCATCTATAAGGTATTAAGATATTTTAGAGTATGTCACATAAACAAATTTCAGATGTTTTGTTGAATATTCTTGGTTATTATAATTATCATCACAAATTAAATATACGCATGCATTTGTTTAATATGAGAAAAAGGGTCATTGGTTAAAAGATTGGCAAAAGATATGTGGCGGCAACAACGGGTGAGGTTCCCTAAAAAATGCAAACAAGCGAAAAGCAACAAAACATGAATGGTTTGACTATCATCTCATAAGATGAGTAACATAATGGTTCTCATCGGTAATATGCATTATTAATATTGAGTTGTCGTAAATGTTATAATTTATTTGAATATTTTTAAAGAATAAATTGAATTGAATAAAAAAGAAATTTAATATAAAATGTTAAAAAATAGTTCTAGTAGATTAATCGCTCTTTTTAAATTGTATTTTAAAACACTTGTAACAGAGATTTCGAATGCTTTACGAGAAAAATGATTTTTCGTATTATACTAATTAATTCATATGTTATAATAATATAAAAATATTATAAGAAAATTTAGAATCATAATCCATTCCTAAAAATAATTTGTGAAAGAAGAGTATCTTATTAAATTATTGTACACTTAATTATTTTTATTGAAATATAGTAACCTATTTAATAAAATTATATATAATATTGAAAATAGTGGAAAGAAAAAGTTACATTGGAAATATAGAATTTAAAGTTTGTTTAACTATATGCTTAACAAAACTTATCCATATTAAAATAGGCATGTCCAAAACCAAACCGTCACCGTATTACGGACCGTAACCGTTACGTTTTCAAACCGTAACCATATGAAATAGTTACAACCGTAACCGTCAACCGTAAAATATATTAGTTATGGTTCAAAGAAACTTTTAACTGTAACCATTAGTTAACCATAATCGTATTTAAACCGTCGATTAACCATGATATTCAACCGTAAAATTGTAACCGTAACTGTTTTTTACAAAAAATTATATATATATATATATACACACACACACACACACATTTTACGTGAACTGTATAAATAACAATATGCAAGAACATTATGCATCGACAAAAACTAATTGATACCATTATTTTCATAAATCATAATTCGGTTATCACTTTTATTAGTTTAAAAGGCAATCAAAATTCAAATTTTGTTCATTTAAAAAAGCTAAAAGAGTAAAATAAAAAAAAAGCCAAAACCAAACCCCGCAAATCTTAGTAAGAACTCCAAATTTATTTTAGTGTAGAAAAATAAAATAAAAATGATTTCCTTGGATTTAATATTTAAATTTCAAAACATAATTTTTATTATAATTATTATTAAGTTAGCTAATCTTATTTATCTTATCAAAATACTTTTTTAAATATAACAATAATTAAAATACTAATCGTATCTTAATTATCATATAACCGTAATCGTATCTAACCGTAACCGTTTAACTTTAATTGTATTTAACCGTAAACGTCTTAACCGTATGTTAAATGGTTAAAGCTAAGATTAAACAATTTTTTTAACCGGAATCGGTGATTAATCAACATTAACCGTAGTAACTGTAATCGTAGTCTTACCTATATTAAAAGCCCACAAAAATAATTAGAAACGATCCAATAAAATTGTTTTACATAAAAATGTTTGTAACTTCTTTTATATATAAAGAGGCTAAAACATTTTTATCTAAAACATGCCCTCTAAATTCACATGTCCTGATTGATGGCTTTTGTAGCTTATCATGTGAACCGTCCTCCGCTAGTTATATATATATA
>OVAN01004442.1:0-25880 GCA_900406275.1 Anastatica hierochuntica
GAGAGGATCAACTGGTGTGATCTTAGGCTTTTCTTTTGGATCTTCTTCTATTGCTTTTCTCTTAGTACTCTCAGGAACCTCTTCTTCTATCAAGGCAAACTTTAAGCCTTGGATTTCCAATTGCATTAGCATCTTCTACTTCCACATCCCAAAGTCTCCCTCCCCATCAAACTTCTCCATCTCAAATTTACCTTGAGTTGGTTCCAACATCTTTCCAGATTTCACAAGAACACTCCAAGAACTTTCTTTACCAAAGATACCACCTCACAAACCTAACTGTTTCTTCAAACAATAACCTCTCTGATGAACCTGGAATGCTCTGATACCACTTGTG
The DNA here is from genome assembly GCA_900406275.1 of Anastatica hierochuntica. Taxonomy (NCBI): domain Eukaryota; kingdom Viridiplantae; phylum Streptophyta; class Magnoliopsida; order Brassicales; family Brassicaceae; genus Anastatica; species Anastatica hierochuntica. The sequence goes on from OVAN01004442.1 coordinate 335, forward strand.
AAGTGTTAAGACCCGATTCAATGGTTTGTTCAAGTTCTTGTGTCCTTAAGTCTTTTGATCCGATTGTTTCTTGTTTGTGATTGAGTTTAACAAGATCTAGCAAGCAAGTAATGAACACGACGAATTTGTTTACCCGGAGTTCGCGGATCTACATCTTCGAGGAGTGAACAAAACACTCATGCTTTCACTAGATCAATACCGAAACAATTCACCAAGATTACAAGTGATTCCCGAAAGATACTAACCGATCTACATTTCTATGAATGTAGATGGATATCTAACTGGCTCAATCAACTGAAATTGAGCAAGCTTTGCACCTTAAGAGACGGCCAAGACTCGGGGACCTCCGTGTAAGAAAGCTTATGGTCGTCGCAAAGGAAAGACCACCGGAGCTAGCTCTAGCTCTACCGGAAGAGAAAGTAATCTCCGATTCACTGTACCCACCGTGAATCTCTCTCTCTCTCTCTCTCTCTCTCTCTCTCTCTCTCTCTCTCTCTCTCTCTCTCTCTCTCTCTCTGAACTCTTCTCCTTTGACTCTCTCTTTGTGTTCTCTCTCTCTCTCTATTTTCGGATTTTGTTTTCAAAAGAGGATGATGATCAGATAGTTAGTTAGAATCTGTTTTTTAACAGATTCTTCTTCCTCAACCAAACGCTGCCATTTTTGTTTAGGACTTTTGGCGAAATGGGGCTCGCCTTTTGTGGCCCAGAGATATTTCGTTAATGAGATGATCCATTAACTTAGATTAAAACGACAACTCCACAAATGTATTAAGCTCTCTGTTTGGGAAGGACTCAAACACTATTCGAAGGATTCTCGTTACGTTGTGAGGTTTGCAAAGTGGAGGTCACGAATGAGCAGTATAAGGACAAGAACCTGTTACGCCTGCGAAAGGTCAAAGAGGAGTCACCTACGCACACATGAGGCTAAAACTCCTTTGCGTAGTTGGTTATGAGATGACATTTATAATTTTTATTTATCATTTTATAGTAATTTAAAACAACTACTATCCATATATAATTATCACTAATATTTTAGTAGGCCAATGGAGGGGAACTTTATCCTATTGCGGATGTGTATGAGAAGACATATAAACGATAAATAGGACGTTTATGAATAAATTTTAGAGCAGATCTACAACAAGGTCCCTATAAAATTCTCAAGCATAGACACAACTCACTCCAAATGGAATTTATGCTCAGTAGGAGACTGAATGTCTCCCAAAAAGATGATATCTTCGGTCAAATAAGTTTTCTTTTCTTATACATTTGTTGCATCTTATGTACCTAAAGCATTTGCTTATCATATTTTATTTTTAGAAATTGTTTAGAAATCTTGATGAGAATTTTGATAAGACCTTGTTGAATTCGTCTATTAAAATTTTTATGAATGCTTTGGTACTTTGTTGTTTTGATGGTTGTTGCAATTTCGTAGGTGTTGACGAGTAGGTTGTTTGAATATCTTCATCTTTAAAGTAGATTCATGATTATATCTTACGTACTGACTTTATATGAAACCTATTATTGATTAGGTTTTATCTTCTTGACTATCAATAATTATGTGATTTTTAGCTAACACTAATCAACAAATAATTATGCAGAATTTTTTAGGTGGCACCCAAGAAAAGAACCGCATCTTTGACCAGGGATCGATACAAGACATCATGGATGCATCTTCTAACATCCCCTTGAACTCAAACAAATATGAAATTAAGCTACATACATTGTTAGAAATTGTTAATACCGAGATAGTGGAATTGCGAAAGAACTATGAAAGCTTCGATCAACTGTGAGATATCCTTACAAATTAAATTCTAGCTCTTGCAAAAGTTTTACGGACTCATTGCTTCGCTCAATCAACAACAAAATCGTGTAATGACCCGAGTGAGAATGTCTTTGCCCAAGCTTTGATCGATGTCGCATCTGATGATCTTCGAATATCGTATAGATTAACTTTTAGTGTTTGTAATATATATTCAATCCAAATTAATTTTGGATTTAATTTTTATTTTTAAATTCATTTTCCTAAATTAAAATTGTAAAAATGGTAATTTCATTATTAAATAAAATATGTGGACTAAATTAGTTAGAAATAACTAAAAAGATGTGATAATATTTTTAATATTTATTTAAATATTAATTTAAATTAATAAATTAAAAATTATATTAGTATTTGAATCAAAATAATTATGAATAATTTCGTTCAAATTCTACAACAATTTATATCTTTGATTCTTCCTAAAACACAATGCTAATTTACCGCTAACTCAATCCAACTTTTGATACGAGTTTGCAACGTTTATATCGATGTTCCTTACGTAAAAAATATTTCGTCTCTAGTTTGTTGCAAAGTTTAAAAACAATTTTGTATTATTTGTAACAATGTATATTTCGTTGCATTATCATTACGGTGTATTGCAACTACGGTTGGAGACACTTGTTCAATAAGGATCATTACGTTGCAAACCACTCATCAAATTTTCATAGATTTGTTATTTTAAACGAGCGATTAGCAATGAAATATATTTTGCTAACTCTATTGGCAACGAATTGGCAATATAATCTACTATTGCTACAAACATGTTTTCTTGTAGTTTCATATTTTGTTTTACACTCATAATTAGTTGTGTGGTTATACATAATTTAAAGAAGCATTAATTTATATTTGAAATGATTGTGTTGTATTACTTAAATGATTTATACTTTTAAAATTTAAGTGATGTTGAAGATTATTCTGGCTGTTCTTTTTCCATATAAAAATACAAATATGATTGTTAGTTTGGTTGTGGGCACGAGTTTCCCCTATTGTGTAGGCATGACCATGGTTACAGTTATTGCGGTTAAGGTTGTTTAACCAAAGGTTACGATCATAATACTTTTTTAATCTTAACTTTAACTATTTGATATTCGGTTAAAACGGATACGATTAAGAACGGTTATAGTTAGTAACGTTATGGTTAAACACGATTACATTTTTACATTATGATACGGTAAATTTTACGTTTACAATTTGAAAAAGTATTTTTTACTTTAAAAGCTTAAAATATTTGTTTTCATGAAATATTTAACTGTATTTTCTTATATAATTGTGACTTTCTTCGTACTTTTTTGTTTAATTAACAATTTATAAATCAAAATAAATATTGAGTCTTTCAAAAGTTGTTAATAATGCATGGAAAAAGTAATAAGATGCTTATTGATATTAAGTGAACGTTGATTTATAACTAAAATATATTTCTATTTAAAAATTTATAAACGCAAGTAAGATAAATCAAATAAATATCGTGGAAGATCGCTAAAAAAGTTAGTCTAAAATATAATGATAATAACTAAAAGATATATTAATTGGTCATGTTGGGTTATTTATATTTAACATTTATTTTAACCTTATCTAATATAAATTTAACTGAATTTTAATATGTTTTATATTAAGATTAGGTAAATTTCAATTATACATAAATTTTTATATCGTACTAACAATATTAACTTGATATATTTTATTTAAATTAAAAACGGTTACGGTTATAATTTTACGGTTTTATTTACGATTAACAGACGATTTTGATACGGTTATGTTTAATTAACGGTTAAGGTTAATAACCTTTTTTAATCAGAACTAATAATATCTTATGATTGACGGTTACGGTTGTAACCGTTTTATACGGTTACGGTACGGTTACAGTTTAAAAATGAAACGATTACGGTCCGAAATATGGTTGCGGCTTGATTTTGGTTATGCCTACTATTATGGAGTTAGGACTCTCTCCTTCATTCAGAGTCTTTGATTTGTGATAGAAAGAGGGCATTATCCATTATTTCTGGGTTTTATTGAACTGTTCTTTTGAAAAAATAATCCTCTATCCCGAAAATTTGAGTACTGTTGTTAGGGTTTATTCATCTTTTTCCATCTTGTTATTCAGTTTAACCAAATCCCATCGAAGAATCGAAAGTTGGAAAGATGTTTAATGAGATTGATAAAGCGATGTTAAAGTTTTCTCTTGCAGATGATGAAGTGTCGTTCATGAGGCCAAATCTGCCTAAAATTTCTCTAGCGAAAGGAATGTCTTGAGCGTAATTGGAAGAGCCATTAATCCAAATGCCATCAAAATGTTGGATCTTTTACTAGATATACCTCACAGATGGCAAATATACGAGAGTGTCTAGAGTGTAGTGTTGTCCAAAGAACGATTTCAATTCTTCTTCAACTATGAGCATGACCTGATATAAATTCTGGAGAAGAGATTTCACACATTCAATGAGTGGAATTTAACCATAGACCGTTGTATTGAAGAACCTCCTTAAGACTACCTCAGATTCATTCCAGTTTGGGTTAGATATATAACATACTTGATTACTACACAAAAAATCGGCCATGGCTCTGGGTGAGATTATTGGTAAGGTTATAGAAGTAGTTTTTGACCCAGAAAAGACCCAGTGTAAGAAATATGTTAGGATAAAGGTACGACTAGACATGACCAAACCTTTAAGGCGTTCAAGAATCATTTATCTACCAAAAAGAGGAACAAAAATTTTCTTTGATTATGAACACATCCAAAAGAGATTCTACTAAAGAAAATGCTTACTCATGATCAAAGAAATTGTCCTCTTAAGGATATTCGGAACTCAACAGACAAATCTAACCCCTCGCATCCGACAATAAAAAGGAAAGAGGCTACAAAACTTGTTATGAAGCAGTTTGACTCTCTCTTTGGTATTTTAAAGGAATTTCAAATGGGTGTCAATCCCCTAACAGAAAGACCAAAAATTTCTTAGGAGGTGCTTGATGAAATGAGGAGATTTTTTTTGCTCTCTGCTAATGATAAGACCGATGATTTAAATAAGATCGCGTTATGTGGTCTCTAGCTGTAAATGAAAAATGATCCCCTTGCCCAAAAATCGTCGTCAGACTTACTATCAGTGTCCAAATATATTGATAAAGGAAAAGGGTTGGTGGTCTAGTATGATGAGAATAACAAAATGAAGGTCATTAATACACTAAAATCTCTTGCACCAAAGTTTATTGCATCTGCCATTCAAGTAGGACAACAAATTGAAGTCTAATGGCTAACAAATACTCTGCGAGAGTGCCTCGACAAAATTTGTTGGATTTGAGCACCATTGTCAGGTTGGTTCAACGGTTTATGCTTCTGGCTTTGATCAAGTTGGAACTTCAAGGACTAACTTGAAAAGAGCTATCCAACGGAAAAGGCCTTTTAAATTCAAGCGAACATAGAGGGCTGAGCATAAGGTCAACAAAGCCAATGGTACTCAAAGTGAATCAGTAAGAAGAAGATCACAAAAGGAAGGCAGTGGTCTATGTTCATACCCCGAGGAAGAAAACAAAATCAAAACAAATAAAGATGGTCCCAAATGAGGGACTGCAAACTTAAAAATGAGCATATGCTGGAAGGTTTAAACCATGCACAAGACTTGTCGATTCCTATACTTAGGAATATACAAAAGCTTCATTTCCTGATATTGTTTTTCTAATGGAAACTATGGGCAAAAAAGATTGACTAGTTGATGTACAAGAATGGTTAGATTATGATCAAGTGTTTACTTTAGACCCAACAGGTGACAAAGATTTCCTAGCAAGAGTAACTCATAGAAAGAACAAGAGATTAACTCAACAGATGACAAAGAATGAAATTAGAATAACTATGTTCTCAATCAAAGCCTCTAGTGCTCTTGGACCTGATGAGATGATTTGTTTGTTTTTCAACAATAGTGGTCAATCATTGAACAACAAGTCAGAAATGAGTTCCAGCTCTTTTTTACCTCGAGTACCTTTCAAAGGGAACAAAATCATACTTTTTAAGTTTGGTGCCAAAGGTTCTACACCGAGGCAAATGGCTGAGCTGAGACCAATCAACCTATGCTCGATCCTATACAAAATCATTTCAAAGATTTTGTGTGAAGAGACTTCAACCCTTCTACCAACAAATTATTGCAAAAACGCAACCAACTTTTGTAGCAGAAAGGTTTATTTCTGATAACATCTTGGTAGCTCATGAGTTGGTGCATGCTTTACGTACTCATAATACAATCTCAAAGGAATTCATAGTAATCAAAATTGATATGTCTAAAGTATATGATTGGGTAGAATAGAAATACATTCAAGAGCTTTAGAAAGTAATGGGTTTCCATGTATAATGGGTTGAATGAGTAATTAGATGCATCTCTTCTGTATTATATTTAGTGCTCATAAATGACAAACATTTTGGCTATATTGAACCACATAGAGGATTATGGTAGGGAAATCCCCTTTCTCCCTTCCTTTTTTCCTTTTGTACTGAAGGTGTATCCAATCTCATAAATGAGTCTGAATCACAAGGTAGAGTGAATAAAGTAAGATTTTCACGAGGGTCCAACAATACATCACTTATTATTCGTTGATGATAGTCTCTTCATGTGTAAGGCTACTCAAGAGCAATGTGTTGTCCAAAAAGATATCTTGAAAATCTATGGAGAAGCCACAAGACAAGTGATTAACTTCAACAAATTTTTTATTTCCTTTGGTTCAAAATTCTTAGATGATGCAAAGTTAAAGGTAAAAGAGACTTTGGGGATTGAAGCAGAAGGAGGTGATGGTACATACTTAGGATTACCAGAGTGCTTTAGTGGTTTTAAGGTTGCTATGCTATACTACATCACAACATGCTCAATGGATGATATGCACGACTCTATCTACTGGTGGAAAGAAAGTTCTCCTAAAAGCAGTTGCATTAACAATGTCAGTCTTTGTAATGTCATGTTTTAAATTTCCTAAGACAGCATGTGAAAATTTAACACATGCAATGTCATCCTTCTGGTAGAACTCCTTAAAACACATAAGAAAAATACATTGGTTAAGTTGGGATAAGATGTGCCTCTCCAAAGAGTAAGGGGGTTTAGATTTTAGAGACCTTCAACTTTTCAATCACGCCCTTTTAGCTAAACAAGTTTGGAGGCTGATGCAACAACATGCTTGTTTATTCACTAGAGTTTTCAAGAGCGTATACTATGAACAAATTCATCTATTTGATGCAGCCCTTGGTCAAAGACGTTCCTTCGCTTGGAGGAGTATCTTATTTGGATATGATCTATAAAAGGCAAGGTTAAAACCGAAGATTAGAAATCCAAAATAAGCTGAGAGTATGGATTGATCCCTGGCCGGGAGACAAAGAGCTTCTACCATCTGGAATTACACCACCACGGAGGAAGAATGTGAGAGTTGATCTTAACCTGATGGTTAAGGATATGATAGAAAAAAGAGGTAAACACTTGCTCCCCCATAAACAAGATGATATCTTTATCCAAGATGTTAGAAGAATTCTCAAAAAGAAACCCATCATATCTAAACATGTCTTCGATGAAATCTGGTTACTGGTTGGTATGTCAGTTGTTTAATGCAGAAAACATTGAGAAAAACCATCTCTAAATGATAGTCGCAGATTTGGCCTACGAAGACAGCTTCAAATATTCAAACCTTCATGTGGAGAGTTCTTTCAGGAGCTATCCCTGCAGTTGACACTTACATCTCTAGAGGAATGCAAAATGATGATAGATGTATGATATGTGGTTTTGCTAGTGAAACAATCAACCACATTATATTCTCTTGTCCCATAGCAAGACAAGTATGGGCGCTTGCAGGTTTCCCATTCCCTTAGTTTAGTTTCAGTGATCACTCTGAATACACAAACTTCCATCTCCTGTTCAACACTTGCAAGAGAACTGAGATGCAAATAGAGATTAGAAGAAGTTTTTCCTGGTTGTTATGGTTTTTCTGAAAAAACAGAAACAATTTCCTCTTTGAAGGGAAAAAAATGACCCTCCTGATACCATAACCAAGGCTAGATAAGAAGCATGTGCTTGGTTTCTGGTACAAGAGGTGGAAGAAGAGGCTAATATCTCGCAGAATGCCAAAGAGGAAAGGTATGTACATAATTGGTGTTCCTCCCCATTAATCATCTGTCAAATGCAGGGATAAGAGATATCCTCAATGCCAAGGTTAAAACAATCTTGTGAACAATTGATAGTGCTCACAGTCTCCATTTCTCTTTTGTCATCTTTTCTTTTGAAGATTCAGATTTGGTAGAAGTTGTGGATAGACATGTAGTGTGGTTTGTATTTTGGAAATTTACAACAGAGATTAGTGAACGCCTAATCATTTTTGGGATTGGAAGACGGTAGTGGAAAAAAAATCGTCAAATAGAAGGACATGCTTAATAGTTGAGAATGTCACAAAGTGTAATTTCATTCACTCTTATATTGTTATCTCACACCCAACGTGGCTTGAAGACCTATTCTCCTATGAGAAATCAGCCGCTAATTGACCTTGTTTTTTACTCTCTGATTTGTGGTAGTTAAGTTTATTGGTGAATGATGTAATGTAGTTTAATTATTTTAAAAATCACAGCAACGAGTTAGATAAATCAATTTACTAATAAAACTTGTACTCATTATCTCTCCCACAACTTCTGATCTTCAATTTTGTCTTTTTATGTTTTCAAATCATATTCTCAATAAATTGCAGGGAAAGAATTTTCGTTTCAAAGTCGAACAGCCATACCACGGTAAAATTTTAGTGAGATTTTGCTTCCCTATCTTTTCTAAAAGCTGCACTTTATTTGATAATTTCTTTGTCTTTCTCTATCATATAATCCTTTGGGATTCCATGAAACTTTTGGAGATAATTTCGTTCCACAAATATTTGCATTATCATTTTATGTTTGTTTTATGAGAGAGTAACAATCAGCACAGAAAACTTTTTCGCAACTTGAGCTTGACAATCATTTGGGAGTCTTGACGGCAAATCTGGTAATTTTTTTGCTATACGATTTGATCTAAAGCACAAAACTCCTTCCTCAAAGAGGGTAAAAACTCCATCAATGTCATCAAGAGATTTATTCAACGGTCATTAAGAACTATAACTACAGCTTTAATTTGAAGTAAGGGAGCAAGAACAATGGGATATGTTCCCGAAAAAGGGAAGAAGAACAAAAAGAATCGCAATCATGATTATCAGATGAATAACGAGAGGACAAGAATGATGGTAGTTGTTTTGACTAAACTTTTAACACCTCTACTAATGAATGCAAGAATAGAGAGATATGTCCCAAAAAACAGTGTACCAGTAACTAATTAAGTTTACTTCCATCAGTCACGAGAGTGAAGAGGATCGTACATTAACAACTAGATAAACTATTCCGATGAAATTCACGATATAGTATAATGAAATGATTCAACAACACAAATTTTGTTTACTATTATTAAGCAGATTACTTTTGGATCATATCTTTAACATTTTTCTGTCCATGCTAAAGATGTATTGCTTTTTCAAAAGTCAGTATAATAAAACATTTTAATCCACTTGATTTGTTAAATTGGTTATATTTCTCAGGGGATAGCACCGGATATAACACTAGTATTCCAAAAAGCATTTGTCAGCGCTTAAAAGCCATGTGATTTATGTAACTTTTGTTAAAATTTATACTTCATCCTAGAAATTTTATATCCTTCGAAAAATATTCTAGAAAACATTCGTCTGCACTTAAATACCATGTGACGAGTTAATTGCACATAAGTTTATTACTCTTTTTCTTATTTTGGCATGTTTTCCTATTCTCATCAATTACTTTGAAAGCATAATTATGTAATATTTTTTTAATATACTACAAAATTACAAAATTTTGGCGTTATTTATGCATCCTAGAATTCTAACATGTTAACAAATTTGAAATTGTGCTTGAAAAAAAATTCATTTTGTTTAACGATGTCTATTTTCAGAATTATACTGCTAACTGCTCACACTCAAAACCAATCATGTATTTCCGTTCGGTATATAATAACTTACAGCTAACGAAGCTTACTGCTAAAGCTAAAGTATAAGCTATGCCAATCATGCTCTGGCTTGGGCTCCTGGGCTGATTCTTCTTGGTATAGCTTCCTAAGAGACCCATCCTTGTGGTACAAAACTTGGATACGTGTCCTTGTCGTTTGCACTGATAACATGTTAAGGGACATAACACGAACCATTGGTTGTGGTTTGGATTTGGTTCACTAAAGATTTTGAACAGGTCATTGGGGGTAATCTCCTCTTCATATATTGCTCACAGAAATGCTATTTGAGATACTCCCAATTTGAAATCGATTCATTAAGTAGATTCGACATTCTACTTTTTGAAGCCACCATTGGTAAGTTTTCTCGACGATGGTGTCTAAGGCTCGTGAAACCTTTTCATTTACAGGGATGTGGTAATCCCAAAAGTAGTTCTCCATGTGTTCTTCCCATCTAGGATAATCTTCTTTTCCTGGAAAAAAGACATGACATCTTTAGTTGAGGCGTTTGGACCTTGGTTATTAAAATTATCAGTTATTTTCAATTTATGGTTTAGGATAGCCTCGGTTGTTTTGATAGGGGTCAAGCTCTGGATCAAGCTCTTCACGGCCAGGATCATCTGAATCATAGTAGGCTTCTTCTTGCCACAATAGTGTTTTATATTCAGTTGGTTCATCGCACAAACTCTGGTTCTCCCCAATCTATATCGGAGATGTTAGATTCACTCATGCGGCCTTCATCAAAGTCCATGGTTTCTGGATTCTGGTTTGTATCTTGCAAGAGACGAGCGAATGAAAAATCAGTGTACACTCCATTCAGAAACTCAGGCAAGCTACAAAGAGAGATATATTGAAAATTTAAAGAAGAGGCTTCGTTTATTTTTCTCTTTAAAGGCAACTTCTAAACAAAGTAAAATGTTTATTTGGCTTTTTAATTCTAAGGAAACAACAAAATTAACACATAATAAAGCATAAAATTAATTTTCTTTTTTTTTCTGGTTTAACGAATAAAACAAGCTGAAAATTCAAAACTGAAATTGCAATAAAAGAACGAACAACTGGTCAAGAGAAGATGGAATTTAAATCAAATCTTGAAAGAAGCTGGTCTAGAAGATTGCAATCCTGCCAACATATCTATGGACTTGGGATTGAAGGTTTCAAAGGCAGAAGAGGAGATGGTCTTAGAAACATTTGTTTGTTTGTCTCAGCCATAATTTCTGTTTATAAAAATATTTCCTCTCTTTTTGTTTTAAACTTCGTTAAAAAAAAGTCTTAAAATCTCTCAAGTGTTCGAAAGTTTTATGATTTTTTTGGTTTATATGGAATTCAGCTGGAGTTTATTCTAGACGTGAAAGAGACATTTTACCTTTCTCTGGAGAGATAGAAAATCAATCAAATGTTATACTGAGTGACTCCTCAATACCAGGATTTCCACCCGATATACATCATCATCAACTAATCCCTCCAACCGAGCCTCAACTCTACCTATGGCCTCCTGAAATTGTCATGTTTCTCTCATGCAATCATCTTTACATGTAAGAAAACCTTAAAATTATTAATTATGCAAACCTGAGCATTTTGGTTCTGAGTTTCTATGTTCTCCCCCTCCAGAATAGGATCGTGGATGAAGCTCTGCAAGATGCTCATCAATGTCTCCTTATGTGTCCTCAACACTGTGAGAGTGATTTCACATACCCTCGTGAAGATGCCCTCATATCCAGTGATGCCCAATCCATCGATCACGTTCTGTGATTTGACAAAGCAACATTGACAACGTCATTATTGGAACTAAAAACAGAACACAGACAAATGATTTTGTTGCAGTCCCTTGCCTGGGTCAATCTGAATGGCACCAACTCAGGCCTCATCTTTTTTAAGCCTTTGTCAAATATATCACTGAAGTCTACATGAAGACAATCACCTGAAGTAGAGTCCAACAGTATATTTCCTCCATGACGGTCACCAAGACCAACAATGTGCCCAACCATGGACCAAACTGCTGTGGTGTGAGCATATGCTACACGTGACCTAAACCAAGCAGTTGGTTCAAAAACGTTGTCAAGAACCACTTATGAAAAACCGGAGGGAACACTGGGAGGATCTTAGTCTTCATCATCTCTGACTTCTTTCCAACATATGGACGCTCATATATCTCTCTCGCCTGATTGTCTTTTTCCGGACTATTGTATATACCCTTTAGAATACTGCTTAGTCCACGTGTATGCAGAACCCACTCCACCAGACCACAGTCTTTATTCAAAGGAACTATAGCGAAGGTCCGGATATATAGCTTCCTTCGCCTGCTCTCAGAATTTTTGGATAGTAAATGGTTTATCATCGTAGTAAACTCCATCAATCGAGCATTTTTCCTGAAATCATCCCCGAACTTGAAGAGGAATGGATACTCAACACCATCACTTCCCACCAGCATGATCTGAATATTCAAATATAATTTATTGTGAAGGCATATTGCAAGACTGATACTTGAAGATAATATCAATATGGAATAGTTAGCAAATTAGGAACCAAGGAAATATAAGCAGAGAGATGTGCAGAGAGTTACATGGAATTAGGATGCTCCCAATCCGTGAAAATGGTAAAGCATACCTTCTTTGGGCAACGAAGGGAAGGAATAATCTCAGCTTCACAGCTATTTTTGAAATAGTTGGTGGATCTGGACCGAAAAGGGTATTGGCAGGGTGTCCTCCACTGTTGTTCATAACGACTGCTGGTAGGCTAATGGTAAGAGATTGTTGAATTGGCACGATGATATCTAACGGCATCATCAATTCCAACGCACCGACTTCAGTACCTAGAGTAATCTTCGAACTTTGTTTTCCCTTACGGAAGCATATATTACTGAAAATATCGATCAAACTAGCAAACTGCACAAACAGATTGTGGCCTTGGCCACTTTCGCTACAACCTTTTTGAGCACGTTGTATGATTTCTGCAGCTGCGTCCTTCCTAGCATCAACCTTAGATCTTGAAACAGCTGCCATAGTCCAAAGCACTTGCTTAGGATATTCACGTAGAACAGAAATGATGATGTCTTTAGCCATATTTATTGTTTTCCTATTCTTGTGACAGATTATAGAAACCAACAGAGGCAACACAGTTAGCCATTGATAAGTTGGCAGATATTCTAAGCAACCCCTCATTAAACCCATTATCTGTAAAAAGAATTTTAAAAAAAATGTCAATACATATCAAATAGGAGAAGATTAAATATGGAAGAGTTATAAAAACAAAAGGAGTACTCCCCATTTCAATATTTATTGCTGAATCACTGCTTTCACTGAAAGTAGCAAAGTCAACCCATAGTGTTAACAGCCTCGGAAGTGTTTCAAAGAGATACATGTGCCCGCTACGAAGTCCGTTAGCATAGTGGAGCATTGCCCTCCGAAGGTAATCCCACCATGCTTTCTTAGGGATCATATCGTCTTACATTTTCTTGCATCAACATATAGTTAATCATAGTACTTAGCTAAGTGGAACTGTCCCTTCTCGGAGGTGTACACATTCTTGACTAGTCTGTAAAGCTCTAAAACATCTTTCTTAGGTTTCTGCCCTCTGTGATGTATCCATTTGGAACACAAATGAAGAGTCTTTGCAACAACTTTTTGGGCATCGGAAGATTGTGCGTGAAAAACTGTCGGCTCAGGGTTTAAGGGAGCCATGAATAAACTTTTGATAAAAGAAAGCACAGTGGAATCAACAACTCCCTCAGGCATATTCAGAAGAGAAATTTGTAGCTCTCTAATGGCACTGTCCGAACTACTAGTGACCCACAGAAGTTTTGCCTTTTCCATGTGAACATTAGGTGCACCAGAAGCCCGAGCTTCTGAAATTGCCATGTAACCTGTTTCACTGTGTCCAGCCAAACGGAAAAGCTTTGCATATTGAAGCCACCACTTCCAAACTTCATCATCAAGCCTAGAATCACCAAAGACAAGCATCCGGAAAGCTAAGAGAGGTTCCCTTGTCCACAATGATGATTGCGTCAACCTGAGCCTCTTCTCCCAGTTATGTACTACTTTTGAAAACTCCGGATAACTTGCACTAAACGATTTTTCCAAATATGAGTCCCCTTTAAGGAGCGCCCAGAAGTCCTCTAGCTCCCTTAGCAAGTGAAGTTTGACAACAAAAGGATAAGCTCTTGTGTAGGAGTCCATGCCTACAGCTGCTAGAGGAGCAATGAGAGCTTGTTTGGACATTGCTATTCTCTCAGTTACAGAGTCTTGATCCTTCTTCATTATTGCTTTGAGGATCGTTGCGATATCTCTGTCAAAACAGGCATTATCTTCTGAGCTACCAACGAGTAGACCTTCTTCATCAGCTCCACCAAGATAATCATCCAGCAAGTCCCACCTTCTAAGTCTCCATGCAGCTCGTACACCTTGGGTGCACCATGTTTTCTTGTAATCAGGTACTCTGGAAATTAGTCCGTCAACACAAATGAACATTATCTTATGGTGGCCCATGTTAAGCAAGCAATTGAGAAGATCTGACCATCTTTCAACTGATTTTGGTTCGGTCTTAAGGGCTTGTCCACAGGCAGTGAAAACTTTTGTCCAGTTACCAAATTTCTTATTTATCAACAATTGGTCTTGCAAACTTAACGATCTGCTTAAACATGCATAGCCTGAAAGACCATCATTAACCAGTTGCCCAAGGTTATCAAGAACCCTGAAAACAGCTTGAAGACAAGCTTCACTCTAACCAACACCAAAACTGTTTGTTGTCCCCCCATCACTTTCTGATGCAGAGGCATTAAGAACAGAAAGGATCTCTTCCGAAATACTTTTCAGTGCTCCTTTTTTATGAAAGTAACAGATGTCCTGAATATATGGTAAGAGATAAGTAGCTATCTGCATATTGTGACACGCTATACCTTGGCAAGCAGTGAATATGCTTACATGTAATGAACGTCCATATGCCGTCATTTTCTTTATCCAGTAGGATAGCCACCTTCTGAGTGAAATTGAAGGCCGATAAATTGGACCATCTGGTATAGGGTCAGACACATTTGGAAGCTGAAACCTTGAAGTTAAGCAGGGAGCTATTACTTCTTTAACATCGTCTGATAACAGATCCCACAGATTTTTTCCCCGCTCTTTCGCCACCTCACTGATACCTCCAGATCCACTAGAACCAAGTACATCAACAATCCCAACTAATGATGGCCTACAACCAGCAATCTTTAGTAATTCTTGTATGGCAAAAGCAGTCGAGTCTTGTGTGATTGTATCCTCTGCAGCTCTAAAGGCTCTTGCCAGGTGTTTGTTAATGAGGTCAAATATAAGCTCTTCTCGGGTTATGATTTCCAAACTATTGGATGAAGCAACTCTCACTTTGGCGGGGTCAATAGAGCCTATTGCTCCAAGATAATCTGCACATACTAACTGGAACTTCTGGCCCAATGCAGTTCCTGATTCTTCGGCACAACCTTGTAGTAAAGATGTGACCAAGGGGCTAAAGATCTCCACGTCTGAGATCAGTTCACGGGCAACATCTTTGTTTCTATCATTTAGCAATGTACTAAGCTCGCATACCACCATGTATCTGACATTCAGGTTTTCATGTTTCATACCGTTTACAATATTCTGTAACTGATCTTTCAGGCTCACAGATCCACATGCGGCTACAACAGCATCGTTCAAATCTACTAGAGAAGGTATGCTAGGTAAATAGATGTTCTGCTTTAGTATGTCTAAATTCTTCAAAAGTAGTTCCTTAAGAATCTCCACCACTTCAAAGGAACCTTCCTTTCCTTTCTCTAAGAAGGGTTTAAGTGCCGCAGAAACCTCGGGGATCACATACTTTTTGCTAGATAGCGATAGGGTATCGAACTTTTCTGTAAGAAACTTCAAGACCGAGAGTCCCTCACTCTGAAGTGTATCTTTGTCAATGGCATACATAAGGAGAACCATAAGCTTTGGCACATAAGCGCTGAGATAGTGGCCCATCATCCCAATGAGCAGCCTAATACGTGCCAATGCTTGTTTCTGAAGAAAAATATCATCTGCTTGAAGCATTTTTCTGTCAATACTGTTTAGGAGTCCAGCAAAATGGTTTTGTAAAATTCCAGGGATTGTATTTTTTAAAACCTTTGCGATCTCTTTTAGTGCGTCAGGAAGTCTGTGTAGCCTGCATGTCATAAAAAAATAAACAAGCATCAGAACATTCAGTTGACATGTAAATATGAGTTAGCATAAGATAGAACAGTAGACATGGAGAGAGAGCTCAGACAAACATGTGAAAACAAACAGCTTTCTGTATAGGAGTCATATGACACATTTCCCAAAATATACAGTTGAACCAAAGAATTCTAATGAAAACAATATAGAAAACTTTGTTGCTATTTCTGCTCGACAAGTCTGAAGTTAGCAAGTACATACATACCAGCTTTCTGTATCAGCAATGTCCACAAAGCATACGAGCTCATCTAAGAGTGCAGGTAATGCAGCAGCAAAAATTTCTTCTTTGCAAAAACAAAGCTTCGATCGCAAAACCGTGAGCACGTTCTCCTTCCTTTCTTTATTCAAAGCAAACACAAGAATCCTTGGTAGCCAAGTTTTTATTAGATTTACCACGTCTGTTTCCGATAACACGGCCAGTTGCTTCAAGATATCATCTGCTTTGTCATTTTCTGCAGCCCAATTTACCAAGAGCTTAGGTAGAACAACAAGTGTCATTTTCATCACAAGTGTTTTAGTTTCAATACCCAAAACAACCTCTGCAAATTCTGTTACCACAGCTTGATGGTTGGGCAGCTTGGCGGATAGATAATCAAACAGCTCATTTTCAATATGAGAAGCTCTAGAAAGTAGCATCTCAGGTCCCTCTTTTACATGGATCCTGCATGACCGATTTATTAACGTTGACGCCTCTAATCGGACATTGAGCTTGTGATGATCAAGGTGATCAATCAGTAGGAAAAGAGAAGACAAGAAAAGCTCATTGTCAATATCAGCAGCTGCCATAATTTCAGCTGTCGTTTCCAAGAGAGTTTGGGTGACAGGAGGATCCTTAGATTCTGCTAGAAAATACGTGATCAAATCAAAGAACTTCCTCTCGCAACTTTTCTTCTTATCATCTTCAACAAGAAACAAACAACTCACAATAGGATGTTTCACAAAGATACCAATCTGGGCACTGAATGCTTTCCTTACATCCGTGTTTGGATGACGTAACAGATGTTGAAGGCATTTTATCCATTGGGAGCTTGTTCTGGCCAGAATATACTCAGGTATGTGGCCAAGAATTTTTTTTTATTACTTCTACACAGGCTAGTTGAATCTCTTCAGAAGATTCTTCATCATAGAGAAGATTAAAATACATGGACTGAAGGTTAGAGTAATCACGCTGATGGTCCATGTCTGTCTTCACATGCTTGTCATATTTCCTTTTGACAAATTTATCACACTTCGAACACTTGAACCCCTGAAGTAGACAATTCAGAGTCTCATATTTCTCTATATCTTCATTTGGGAATGAGTGGCAAGCAATTTTTTCTGATCCCGTAGTACTTGATCCATAGATGCACGATAAAAAGCCAATAGACTGAGGAATCGTCTTCTTAACCATCAAATGCTTTTCTTTGTTTGACACTTCCCTATGAATGTAAGACAGAGGAACAGTTAAGCTATGCCTTTCGAAGGAATTGTGAACGGAAACAGCAATATAAAAAAAAAGCTTATCGTCCCTTTTTCTCATAAACTTACTTTAGCCTTCTGAGTAGATGAGGAGGTGCAACAAGAAGTGGCATATGCATAACAGTAACAACTCGCACTTGCTCACAATCATCATTAAGAGCCATACTGAAAATATCAAAATCACTCTCGTAACATAGACAAAGCTTTGCCCATATCCCCACAGATAAGCACTTTGACTTCAATAGAGAATTAGGCTTCTTAAACAGTCGAGAATGAGTGTCCATCCAAGGGAGCTTCAGCAAGGATTGTATGGCCTTCAAATCATCCCCTTTACTTTCATATTTATCTTTTATATCTGATAAAAGGGGTTTACATTAAGAAATCCAAGATCCAATGGTATGAAGTAAAAGACTACCACACATTATTTGGCATTGAAAAGAAAATGTCAAACTTCATGGACAAGGAAATTTAGCAGGCTCGAGCAGCAGCAGATTGTCCATCCCTTCCAACCAAACAGAAATATCGATGATGGTAGGCTCTTCTTTCTTGACCTACATCCAAATCTTTCAGAAAAACTGAACTGAAAACTCTAATAGAGAATAGGGACGGGGGAGTTTCTGGTTACCTGCTCAGAAATCCAGGGAGTCCATGCATACATTCGGTGAAACAAGTGACGAGCCATGCGACTCCAGGAACATAAACAAAATGCGTTCGTGAGCATGCTAAGTGCCATTATTGAAATTTCAGGTTTGGCAGATGGAGGCTTTAAAGATTCTACAGTTGCAGTAAGCAACTCAAGCAGAGGAGAAGTCTCATCAGCAACTTTGGGAGCAAAGCAAGCCCCTTGTTGAATAGCAGCACCAACTTTCTGACGCTTCCTTTCGTAGGTACTTCCATCATTAATACGTCTTTTTTTCCCAACACTAATACCCTCGACAACTCTATCACTTGCTGTTGTGTCACCTTGAATACAATCAGGTCCGAGAACAACAAGAACTGCTTTGAGACATTCAACTAATGGAAAACAAGGCTTTGGAAGATGAAGTAACATTAGAAGTTCCTTTAGCTTCCAGACACTTGGAGAACAAGATATGACGACTCGCGCATATGCAGTACACAAGGAAGCCTGACATGCAATAATTCATAATATGATTTCCCAGAACGTAGTTGTAATAGCAGTACCGTCAGTAGTCAGTAATTTATTAGATACCTTAAGTTTCTGGCTTTTTGTTTTACTTATTGAACGAAAGAAGACCACCACTAATTTTTCTGCTGTTACTTTTACAGCAGCCTCAGGACAGTTAGAATATAGTGTCGTGAGGCAACGTCCAATGGTAGAATCGTAAACCGCATTCCTGTAACACAAACACTCAAGTATTGGAGAAGTTCCATACAAAAGTGCGAGGAAGTAAACAGAGAAGAATGAAAAAATATAACTAATTCACAATCATGACAGAATAAGCACAAAAAAATTGTGTGTTAACACACCTGTACAGAGGAAGTCCTGCATCATCTGCACTTAAAAGGTTGATGATTGACTCTATCAAGTCCACGTGAGGGAGGATAGTGGAACGACAAATTGATCCGACAAGAGAAGCAAGTTCAAAACATGCCTGACATATAAAATCACTGAGATAAATGCTCCATAAACAACATCTTCAAAGAAAATTAAATGCACCAATTACACTAAACAAAAACACCAAGCTTAAGAAATAATAGCAATGCACCATCTGCACATATGCACCACCACAACATAGTAAAGAAAACCCAGCCTTAACAAATGATTTACGGATGAGTTCCTCTACAAAGTGTGTCCCTTCAATTAGGGTTTTACTTATGATTTTCAGGATACAAGAAGCAAAAGGTTGCCATCGTTTGGATCCCGATATGTTCAACAGAAGACCATTTTCATCTCTGGACTTATTTGCATCTGGCAAGTCACAGAGATGAAGACAATCACCCCCAAATTCCAGAAAATGACATACCGAAAATTCACAGAGTTCCGGATCATCGGAATGAAGTGATACTATACGTTGCAAATCTGTACAACATACAAAAGAAACGTTAATCTAGTGAAATAAATTGGGAAAGGGCACATCATCATGATTAACCGGGAAGAAAAGTTAACTTGCCTTCTATTGAATTCAAGGATTGAATAAAGCGTATAAACTCAAACACAAATTCTCTTATTGATCTTTAGGAAACTTACTCAAAACCTAAAGTTCTCAACTAAACTCCCTCAAATCCTAAGCAACTAAAACAAGCCTATAAATACTAAACGCTTTTCCTATCTCAACTAGGAAAATAGATTAAGGAATAGATAACTCCTAAACTTTAGTAATTATCCATACAGCTAAACCATAACTCGGTTTAGTGTCCTCCGAATAGCTAAACCATAACTCGGTTTAGTCTTTGCTTGTTGCTTAGGTACTTCAAGCTTAATTCAACATTCTCCCCCTTAAGCTTGAAGTAGTCTTCATAAAATCTTGAACACCGATAAGTTCTCTCATCTCTTTGAACTTAATCCTACCAAGTGCCTTAGTTAGGATGTCCGCCTTCTGCTCACTTCCAGGAACATGTTCCACTTCAATTAGTTCTTTCTCCACGCACTCTCTTATAAAGTGGAACCTAGTATGTATGTGTTTGCTCTTTCCATGAAACACTGGATTTTTAGTAAGGGCAATAGCAGACTTGTTATCAATCCTGATTACTACCTTCACACACGGCTCCCCTACGATTTCTCCAAGCAAATCCTGTAGCCAAATTGCCTGCCTTACTGCTTCAGTACCTGCCATAAACTCAGCCTCGCAAGAAGACAATGCTACAGTCTCTTGTTTTTGTGAACACCAAGTTATGGGACTTCCACCGAAGAAAAACATGTGTCCGGTTGTGCTTCGACCATCATCCGGATCAACATTGTGACTACTGTCACTGTATCCAATCAGCATTGTTTTCTCCACACCTGCACGCTTAAAAATCAAACCATAGTGTGCCGTCCCCTTCAAGTACCTAAGACATTGCTTCAGTGCTATCTCATGTGGTTTCCGCGGGCTCTGCATGTATCGGCTTAAAACTCCCACACAAAATGACATATCGGGTCTCGTATGAAGCAAATATCTCAAACATCCAATGGTCTTGCGGTAACCAGTTGCATCAATCTCAGCTTCATCTTCAGATTTCGAGATTTTAAGTCCCGGATCCATCGGTATTTGGACCGGGTTACAGCCATCCATCGACGCCTCTTCCAAAATCTTCAGAGCATACCTACTTTGACTTAATATTATACCCTCTGCATTCTGCTCAACCTCCATTCCTAGGTAGTAGGTCAGTTTTCCGAGATCACTCATTTCAAACTTTAGAGACATTTCCAGTTTAAAATCATCAATGATGTCTAAACTCGTTCCTGTTACGAACAGATCATCTACATAGACCGCAACCAACAGAACATTTTCACCTACTATCCTGCGAAACACAGAAGGTTCCTTGAGACACTTTCTGAACTTCAGCTCCCGAAGTATTTGATTCAACTTATCATTCCAAGCTCTAGGAGCTTGTCTCAAACCATATAAAGCCTTTTTCAGCTTATAGACTTTATTCTCACTTCCTTTAACAACATATCCCTCGGGTTGTGATACATAGACAATTTCTTTTAGCTCTCCATGAAGAAACGCAGTCTTTACATCCAGGTGATGTATCTCCCAACCGTTTATGGCTGCAAAATTGATAAGTAGTCGGATAGTCTCGATGCGAGCTACTGGGGCAAAGACTTCTTCAAAATCAACTCCATGCCTTTGTACATATCCTTTAGCAACTAGGTGAGCTTTGTATTTGTTAACACTACCATCTGAGTTTTTCTTGATTCTAAAAACCCACTTCAAGCCTATTGGTTTTGCTCCACTCGGAAGATCCACAAGACTCCATGAATCGAGTTTAGTAATCGACTTGATTTCGTCATCACAAGCCAAAATCCACTCTCGGTTTTGCTTAGCCTCATCGTAACTGGTGGGTTCATCATTCATCCGAATGAGCAACAATTCACCTTCTTCCTCACCGATCAACACATAATCATCAAGGTATTTTGGCTTTATACTTTGTCTGCTCGATCTTCTTACCGTAGGCTGTGTATTGGATTGATCCATGCTTGAGTTCTCGACGTCTGTTTGATCATAATTTCGTATGACCTGATCGCGAGCTTGTCTTTGGCTCGGTTCAGGTCTGTTACTTGGAGAGCGATTAGTCTGTTCATCATGGATGCCTTCGTGTTCACCTTCTCCTTCGCTACTTCCATTACAGCTTTCACTGCCGCCATTGTTGTCTTCAGAGATACCTTCAGGCTCAAGGCATCTTGTTTGTTCGTGAGATTGCTCTGTTTCCGTGCTCACTAGCTCTGTATTTTCAATGCCACGATTGCCATATATTCCCAGTGTAATTCTTAAGTTTCCAGCCTTTTCAAACTCTGTAAATGATTTCGACCAACTCCATGGCCTAGACTCATCAAACACAACATCTCGACTAACAACTATCTTCTTTGTTTGGGGATCAAGCATCCGATAGGCCTTAGATCCAGGTTCGGTGCCAAGATGAACCAAGACTCTAGACCTATTATCAAGCTTCTTAAGATGCGTAGCTTCGATCTTGGTATAGCCGCAGCAACCAAAAATCCTAACATGTCCGATGTTTGGTTTCTTCCTGCGGTATAGCTCATAAGGTGTCTTATCTCTCAAGGCTCTCGTGGCTAGTCGATTTATCAAATAAGTCGAATGCCTTACAGCCTCCCCCCATAGTACATTCGGCACCATCATGTGCTTTAAAATACTTCTCGTCATTTCCATGAGAGTTTGATTACACCTTTCCACAACGCCGTTTTGCTGTGGAGTATAAGGAGCTGTTAAATGACGTTTAATTCCTGCATTCTTGTAGAAAGAATTAAAGATCTCTGAGGTAAACTCTCCTCCTCTATATGTTCTGAAGGTTTGTATCTTCATACTAGACTCTTGCTCTATCACACTTCTAAGTTTCTTAAATCTTTCAAAAGCTTCACTTTTCTCCCTCAAGAGACTTGTCCACATGTATCTCGAATAATCGTCAATAACAACAAACACATATTTGTTTCCAGCTGTTGTACATGGTGATATAGGATCGCATAAGTCACCATGGATGAGTTCTAGTACCCGTGAGGCTCGATAGTTAGTCGATTGGGGAAATGAGGCTCTTGTTTGTTTTCCAAGGAGACATGATCCACAAATCTCCTTATCAACCTGAATTCGCGGCACGCCTATTACCAGCTGGTTTCAGAGCATGTTTCTAAGTGCATCAAAATTGACATGGCCCATTCGATAGTGCCAGAGCCTCGAGGAATCTTCAGCTGCGGCAAATAGACACTTCTCCTTCTTAAGGCTCATCCTTACTTTGTACAATCTGTTTCTTGACCTTATTGCTCTGGCGATGAGCTTGCCTGCGCGATCACTCATAAGTAAGTAATCATCTTTCATTCTTACTTCGCAACCAGCCTCTGTGGCTTGTCCAAGACTAATAATGTTACTCTTTAAGTTCGGAATATAGTATACGTCTCCCATCCTTCGTTGATCACCATTTCTATCCATGAACTCGATCATTCCTTTTCCTTTGATATCAATGCGCGAATCATCTCCGAAACGTACTTTTCCGGTGACAGAGTAATCAACTTTTGTAAAATACCGAAGATCTCCACTCATATGGTTACTGGCCCCATTATCCAGGTACCAGAAGTCCTCACCATTAGCGAGCTCATACTTCTCTGGTATCACTTTCTCTTCATTCAAATAAACTTCCTCATGCATCATAAGTTCATCTGCGTCTTGTGTTTCATCATTCTTAGCTTCCTCAGCCTCTTGTAACTTCAATAACCTATCTGGACACATAGAAGCGTAATGTTCGAGCTTGTCACAGCGGTAACAAGTTATGTTTGTGGCGTCTCTTTGCCAGGTCGTGCGACCTCCTCGACCTCTACCCCGGTTGTTATATCTTCCCCCACGTCCTCTCGGTCTGAATCCTTGATATGTACTACGATCCGCGGGCTGTCCATCATTGTTTGTCAACATCAACTTGCTATGATCCTCATGAGAGTCATCATCATCGGCAATCCGTTCTTCATATGCTTTCATTCTTCCTACGATATCTTCAAAGCTAGTGGTCTTTAGATCCAATACTTGCTCAAGTGAAGCCACTATATGGATGTACTGTTTCCGGGGAAGGGTCTTTAGAAACTTCTTTACTAACTTAGACTCCTCAATCTCCTCACCTAATGCCACAGACTTTGAAGAGATTTGGGAGATTTTATTAGCAAAGTCATCGATAGACTCATCTTCTTTCATCTTAAGTCTATCAAATTCAGACATTAAGGTTTGTAGACGTGCTTCTTTGACCCATTCTGCGCCCATATGACGTGCTTTGATAGCCTCCCATACCTTATTTGCCGTGTCTAGTTCTCCAACTTGTAAGACTAACGACTCAGGTATGGATTCGAAAATAAGAGCAATAGCCAAATCATTCTTATCAATATCTGTTGAAGGAGTTTCCACCGTGTTCCAAACTTTGTGAACTCTTAAAACTGCTCTCATACGAATTGCCCATACCGTATAATTAGATGCGTTTAGCATTGGGCATTTGACTTGAGAAGGAGAAGCTCCTCATTCTCTTGGTACCGTCGCAGGTACCACGGGAAGTTCGCTCATGGCTCTGTTCGTGAGCTTGTGCTATTTAGATGTAATAGGTTTCACGTAGCTTTGTATTATCTGAGAGCAAATCTCACGTAGCTTATAATATCGGAAGGCACTTGAAGAGATTTTGGCTCTACCTGATCGATTATGTCACGTTATGTCTCTCCTATCAATATCGAACAAGAGAATTCAATTATCAATAACAGGGCAGGATTGAATCTCTTCTGCTTATTGTCCTCTAAACAATATAGATTCAACTTACCGCTCTGATACCAATTATTGAATTCAAGGATTGAATAAAGCGTATAAACTCAAACACAAATTCTCTTATTGATCTTTAGGAAACTTACTCAAAACCTAAAGTTCTCAACTCAACTCCCTCAAATCCTAAGCAACTAAAACAAGCCTATAAATACTAAACACTTTTCCTATCTCAACTAGGAAAATAGATTAAAGAATAGATAACTCCTAAACTTTAGTAATTATCCATACAGCTAAACCATAACTCGGTTTAGTGTCCTCCGAATAGCTAAACCATAACTCGGTTTAGTCTTTGCTTGTTGCTTAGGTACTTTAAGCTTAATTCAACACCTTCAATGGCTTTCATAGCATCCTGGAAGAAGACCTGGTACGCTTCCTTTGAGTGCGAACGCAGCAAATTTAATAGAGATCCAATAGTTTCTATTACTCCTCCATGCACAGGACTGCAAGTGATTAACAAGATAAACCATTAAAGACAACCTAAACGGGAACTAGGGACACTCAATATCTAGTCATACAACTCACTCATATTGTGGTTCTGCAAAGATGAGCATAACCCAAATAATCACGGAGAAAACAACCGCGGGACTTCCGTTATAAAAAACTTCTGGAATTTTCCGCGCCATAAGACTGATTATCTTCAGAACATCTGTAAATTCTCTCTCCCTCTGGATTCCTGTAGAAGAAAATACCATTATTTCATCAACACTTAAGTACGCACATGAAACTGCAACTGTAGCCTAATAACAACCCATAGATTCGAGAGAAATGGCTAAGAACAACAGGAGTTAGTAATTCTTAGAGAAAGAGATTGTATTGTACCGAGAGGAGAGACGATGCAGAGATTTTTCAAAAGATTTCAAAGGACATTCCGATAACGAATCCCTAGAACATTTTCGTCTCCGGCGATTAGTTCACCGAGTTCGTTAAGCAACTCGGAGAGTTCATCTTTGTTCGCCATTTCAGGATTCTTTAGAGAAACCGAATACCGATTCACGTTCTAACGACCTAATCGCCACTCGCGAGCTTATCAATTTCTCTAGCGCGCTTGATGCAATACATGATGCTCAAGAGACTGAGACTGAGCTGGAGCTAAGTGATAGTGAAGATGAA
>OVAN01004443.1:0-25879 GCA_900406275.1 Anastatica hierochuntica
AAATGCAATCCTAGGACTCTAGACACGCAACACTAAAAACAACTAAAAACTAAACTTAAAACCTCTAATGGGACACTTAACTATATGAAAATGCACTTAAAACTTAGTCCTAAAACACGAAAATACGATAACATCAAATGCGCAACAAGAACTTTTTCAAATTCTAATGCAGACTACTGAAAAGAATAAGAGGTTAAGAGCTTTAGTTTCTCTTTATCTAGTGAATCTATGTTTCCCTTATTACATACAAGACTAAGAATATTTTTTTTAAAAATGTTAGTTAAATTGAGGATACTCCTTATATACGCATGAAAAATTTTGCAAGCGGATTATCTGGCTCGATATTTCCGCATTATTTTTCACAATTGTACGTACAGTTGAAATCGGTTAATGACGTTTTTGTGTGTATATATATATGAATTGGTGTTTAATTGTTTTCTGCTAATTTTGTATGGCGAGGTTGTATTTGTTAAACAAGATTAACAGAAATAAGATAAAATTTCACCCAAAGGATATAAAAAAAATATAGTAAATTGTCAATGTTTTCTCAGAAATACAAGAAGCAGAACCAAACAAGAAAATACCAAACGAAAAATTCATAATTATTCATAACTTGTGAGGAAACAAATATCAAAAAACAAATTTCAAAATAGGAAAATCAATTTTTGAAAATGTTTTCCCTATTAGTTAAACGCTCCACAATCGCGACGAATGTTACCATTGCGACCAGTCTTAACGCCAACGCGGCCAAGTTTGGTCATAGCGTTTACAAACGCGACGTTGAAAGCCTTTGAGTTCTTGGCCCAAGCGTTAACGGTTGGTCTAGAGCGACCATCGGTGAAGAGAACTTGATCAGAAGTGAAGAGTCCTTTGCCTTGTTGGAGATTCTTGAAGTAAATGTTATCGAACTTTCTTGGAGTGGTTGGATCCATGTTAATAGCGATTCTTGGATCAACTTTCTTAGGACAAGCTTGTTGAAGTTCTTTAGCGTAGGCTTTGTTTAGTGTTGGATCAACAGAATGTGTTCGGTTGAAGTTGTAGATTCTGTTGAATACTTTGCTACAATGAGCAAATCCAACGGTGTGAGCCGCTGCATCGTTGGAAAATTTTTGTCAACAATTTATATTAATTTCACTTTGGTGATATAATGTAAGTAGTTGTTTTATTTGTAATGAATATAGTATTATATGAAATAATCTGTTGAGGTAAGATCCCACATCGAAAATATGATGGGGACATGAGTAATATATAAGTTAAATGGGTCAATCCATTCATTGCCAATTGGTTTTGGGTTGGAAGTTCATGTGACTTAATATGGTATCAGAGCCAAGTCCACACTCAACCCCATTAATCTGGTCCAGAATGTGGCCCGATCACCCCACTAATTGATGGCCCAAAGATGGCAAACTCATGTAATTTTAGAAAATCATAAATTTCTAACCGTAGGAAGCATTTTTTGGATTGTTATTATCAATAGATTACCTGATAGAGCGATCATATCCCCTTGGCTAAGTTTGTTCTTAGCGAAGAGCTCGTTGAGTTTGTCAACATTGTCATTTGGTCCTGGCAAGTTACCGTTAACGCTAGCAGCCGTCGACACCAAACCATCTCGCCTACCGAGTTCCACCGGGTAGGATGGTCCTCCAGCCTAAACAAACACATTTAATAGTTATATATACGAATGTATATCGGGTAAACATTTTTCGGTTATAACCTATAGTTTATTAAAGATCGATAACGCACCGCGACAACAACATCACGGGTGGCTATAGTAAGAATATCAGCACAAGAAACTTTGTTTTTGCAACTTGGGATGGCATCAATAGCTTTCTTGGCTTTGATCACAACATCAAATCCATCTCCGGCCAACGACAAATTGTCTGGATGATCTTTCTCGGCTTTGTTGTTAGGCGTTGATTGAATCAAAACCGACGCATCACATCCCTATATGTACACATTAAAAACCAAAGCAAAATAAATGTATAACCATCATATTATATAGGTTTCAAATATTAAAATTTTGTAAGAGCATTACGTTGACGAAGCAATCGTGGAAGAAGAGGCGAAGTGTGGCAGGGATTGTGACGAAGGTTTCTTTAACTTTTTGTTGAACGACTTTCCTCACGATTTGTTCAACATTTGGACATGAGTGTCCGTAGAAGTTGGTTTTGAGTTGAGCATTGGTTGTGTCCGGGAACATAGAGATGGTGAGGCTAATAGCCACGATAAGAACTAGACCGAACCGCGCCATTTCTTAGGTGATTAGAAGTTTATGTGTTTAAGCCAAGAGATGGTGCACTTGATGAGAAGAGAGGATGCTATAGAAATGTATTTATAGTAATCGAGAAATGTAGATTTTGTCATAGTCCTATATTTTATAATAATATATTTAGATGAGTTCTACAAGTTGGGCCGAAGAACGTATATGTATAAGTTGGAGCCACGATCATGGTAATGGCTAACGACTTGCTTCTCATTAGTAATTTGAGATTTGAATTAGTAAAAGAAATTGTCGTTTTAATCGTTGACTTTA
Source organism: Anastatica hierochuntica (assembly GCA_900406275.1). Taxonomy (NCBI): domain Eukaryota; kingdom Viridiplantae; phylum Streptophyta; class Magnoliopsida; order Brassicales; family Brassicaceae; genus Anastatica; species Anastatica hierochuntica. The sequence continues at coordinate 2,534 of OVAN01004443.1, forward strand.
GATAGTGTGTACTTCTTCAAGCTTCCTAATAATACTTACTTATATTTTGGGCCCACCTCGGAGTTTTGACTTTTATGGGCTTTCCTAATTTAGTATAATTAGGCCCACTAAAATTTAAATTCTTTTATTTTATTTTTCAAAAGGGTAATTTTAGACAATTTTCAAAGCAAAAAATAATACTTTTTAGGTGGGTCATCTAATAAGGGAATCTAAAAGGCTCTTTGACATTTGGCAACATAAGCTTGACATTTAGAGGTTTAAAGAGAGGATAAAATACTCAAGCAAGACTGTTGCATAGCAAAAATCACAACAATTTTTTAAAAAATGTAAAATACCAAACATTTTTCTATAATTTATAGAAAAATTATTGTAAAAGATTTTTTTTATGATGACCAGCTTATCAAATGGTTAGTAAAATGATTACCTATGAAAAGAGTAATTCAATGAAATTTAGACAGAAAAATAATGATTTTACTCAGGGTCCGTCCGTACGTTTTCGGTGTCTAAAGTCCATTAAATTTTTTTAAGTCTGTTAACATATATTTGAAACAAAAAAATAGCAAAAATAGTAGATGTTGGGGCTCGAACACGATCATATTTTACCACTGCGCTAAATGAGTTTTCACTGAATATGATGCCCTTAATTTGCTAATAAACTTTTTGCGCCTAAAACAAACGTTTTACTTGCTTTAGCCCATGACCAGACTTCATTTTGGTTAGAGTACAGATGTATTATACAATAATAGTGTATATTTGAAAAACATGTTTTTTTATAATTCGGGTGACCATACACTCAAAAAGATCCATACTATCTCTGGGAAAGAGTCGCTTACAAATATGTTTGTTTTTCAGATTTACAAATGGGCAGAAAACAAAGGTTTATACCCGTGTGGAGTATTCAAAAATAATCATACGGTAGTTCTCTTAGATAAGATTCGAATTCGCATGGTGTTTACCACATGAGTCCATCTTTATTTTCTGAAATACAAATTTGAAAGTGAAACTACTTATGTTAGGGAAAGAAAAAGATTTATAAAGCCTAATGTTACCCACTAGTCATCATAATTGCGCTTAGTGACACGTAACAGAATAATCACTTGTTTAATAATCATATTTTACTTTCTAATTAAAGTACTAATCAAGCTCGTGATTGTAATGAAATTTCGAAACCCGAGGTTCAGAAATTCAGAAGGCCGTGATCCTTGATTTTCTCAACATGTCTCCACACAAAATTCCTTTTCCCTTACTATAAACTTATTAAACGCGATGAACAACTTTATGATTTTCATTTCACGTTTAACATTTTTCAAATCCAATCTTCGAGAATAGTCACTTTTTTCATGAGTTCAAATTATTAGTTAGTATTCTCTCCGTTTTACAAAGAATCTAAACGTTTCCCATAAACTTTTTTCGTTTCATTTTAAATGAAATTTTATGAAGATTTTTATGTTTTAATATAATTGACGTTTTTAAGCTTTGATACAAAAATTTAACCGAGATCAGTTATATGCAAATTTAAATAAAATGAAATATAAAGAGTATTAAGAAAATTTGCAACTATACAAATTTACTCTTATTTAATATATCATTGCTTATATGATTATGAATTAAATTCAATTAAAATGAGCTATGGATAAAAAATATAATAGAATTTTTAGTTAAAAAATTATATTGAAAATTTAAAATGATATTTCTTTTGAAGCGAGGAAAAAACCTCAAAACGACATTCTTTACTAAACATAGTGAGTATTATTTTTTAATCAAATTTAGTGATGTAATTATAAACAAATATTACCTAATTTAGTAAATAAATAATTTAAAACACTTTCCAATGGAAGTAGTGAGCACTCACAGAAACGTGGGCATCGATCGGACTCACGGCTCCATGCCATTGCTGCTCTCTCTCCGGCAAAGCGTGCCTCTCTCTCCCCACGGCTCCATGCCATTTCTATGCACGTTCCTTTCTTTATTTTCGTTATATATATCACATTAGTAGATATATAGTTGTTACATGTTATATGTTTTGCTTATAGATGTTACATTATTTTTAAATTAAGTGATGAGATTCCCCAACGCAACGACTTCCCTAAAATCCTTGTAAAATCAACAGTTCCATCTAGGGATTAGCTTAACTCCCACATACTATATTGTTTATTGTTTCTTAAATAATCTCTTATCGTAACATTTAGTTATGATTAGTGAGTTGTAAACAATTGACTTTATATATAAGATAAAATTAACATTAAAACGGCCAACTCTAAAGCCATGTCTTTGTATTAATTTAAATTTGACATAACATGCAAACTCAACGGGCTAATACATTTTCAATTTAGAAATCACAAAAGTCGGTCTAGAAACATTTAATCAGAAAATCCTTAATTTCTATAAAAATACTAATAATTGTGATTATTACTTATAGAATAATTATTTTGGTTACTTTTATAATATGTGTGTGTTTTGTAGATACGATGGCGATCAGATCATGTTGTGTAAATTTCAAGCCCTTTGAACATTTTAAAAGGACGACCTCAACAAGATCCAACGGCTAAGATCTCCCCTTCACATACTTATGGAACCCACGACAAGCTACTTAAGATTCTCTGATTCGCTAAGTACAAAATTATATTCCCTCAAAAGTCTGTTCTAATTATTTTAGCATATCTATCATTTTTTACTAAATAATAGAAGTAATTAATAATCATGCTTCTTTGTATATAATGCATAGTTATAAATATATCAAGACAACTAGGTTTGTTGATTTGTTAGTCTGGGTTGCATGTGATTAAAAGCTCAGCAAGATATAAGATGTTCCCCGTTATTTCTTAATCATCATTATATTCAAATCGTATTTTGTATATTCATTATTATAGTGCTTATTAGATTAGATATAAAGTGACCAACAACCACAATTATTTGATAGTTTATGCTTACATTTGCGGAAAATTTACAAAAAGAAAGTCTACTAAATATTCCAAAACAATCGCGATATTTATTTTTAACATCGCAGTTTTAACGAAGGTAACATTTCCTCCAAAATACAAACAAAATAGACGATACATTTAAACATATCGAATAACCGTCAAACCTATCTTACATGAATAGCATTTCGATCAATGCATGTATGTCTCTTTTTTTCTTGATCAGAAACGTAATTTTATTAGCTTTCAAACCGAAAGAATCAAAGACAAAAAAGTTGTGGCTATAGAATTTGCAATGAAATTTCTAGTCCGAGAAATACAAAAAATACTTGTAAAACTCCAAGCTAAGGATCTGATATCTCAAAAATTGGATGAATGTCATTGTGGGACTCCCAATGAGAAGATAACAAAGATAAAGACTTAGTGAATGTCTTTCCTTCTAAAAAGTTAACTTTACATTGTCTAAATAATTTTACGGTATACATTCATGACCAAAGTATATTGATTCAGACAACCAATATAAAGAATATAAGTCATGATTTAAACCCCAAGGCATGAATATTGTCTACATATATTAGTTTTATGTGGATATGTGATGGATCCGATTGAATCTAGTATATATTGTCGCATCTGTCAAGCATGTATCAATGTATGCGATTATGAAGACATGCGTTACATGCATAATACATATATTCATACATTAAGTTTATGTTACTAGGCTTTGCTGGATCTGTCTAGGGAGGTGGCAGATGGCATATTTCTTAGAAGAATCTTTGAAGGTTATTGGCTAGAGACACTGTTGTTTTGTTTGGGATTGAGTTTGCTTGCAATATAATCACTTTGTTTTTTTAAAAAAATATGTGAGAAAGAGATTAACTAATATTTTTTAAAAATCAGATGATTGCATAACCCCTTTTTCTAATAATAAATTAGTGAACTTCTTTTAAAATAATTTATCTGCAATATATATATGTAACTATGAAGAATGTGATGCACCAATCCATATCTCTTCTCTAAGCTCATAATCATATTCTTCTCTTCTCTTCAACAAAAGTAGCTTTAAGTTTTCTTCGTAATCTTCTTCTTTATATATCATAGAATCAGCTTCTAAACCTATTTTTTCCAGGTTAATATAATGATAATCCTCCTAATTTTATTTGTTTGTCATTTCTTCATCGGCCATGTAGTTTATATTAATCAGTGGTTAATATCTCCATTGGTTAGATTTTTTTGTTGTTATGAATTTATCTTTGATTTGGGTTATAGACTATCATTTAGGGATGTTGATTGTGGCTTTTGGTTTCAGACTTTTCAGGCTTTTCGAATTTGGAATTAAAGTAAAATCGTCAAAATTATCTATATGCAAGTTATACATTTTTTTTGGTTTTGGTTTGGATTAATTTCTATTAAAATACATTTTTAGTGTGTATTAAGTTTTATAGATATAAAAGATATTTAAACCAAAGTATAATTTTATTCATTTTCATTTCAATTGAACACTTATGATAATATTCCCACCAAACTTGACATCATTTCTTGATGTAATAAACCAGAAAAGTCCATAAGAACGTAAAAAGAATTTTATTAATGAAAAGACAAGATTGACATGCGTGTAAGGGAAAGAACATGAACCACCAAATTTGGTTTTGGAAGTACGATAAATACGTATGCAATTTTGTATGTTTTAGATATTTGAAGATATTATTATTGTGCATTAGTGCTTAGATTTATAACATTGGTGGCTAAAATTGAAGAATCTAAATCGAATACTAGGAGACAAAAATTAATTTCTTTTTCTTTTTTTTGGTCACAGGTGGTTACTATATTACAAAGGAAGTTTCAAGTTCATCATATCAAAATCTTCTCAAGATCTTGATGAGATAAAATCTTAAATCTCTTGTAACATGGAGAAGCTTCTTAGTCCATACGAAAAGCATTACATGAAAATGGCTATGCTTAAACACGAAGAAACATTCAAGCAACAGGTAACTAATTAGTAGATTATGATATGTTTCATGTTACGTCATATATGTGAAGATTAATATAATATATAGTTTTTATTCGCATTTTTCAGGTATATGAACTTCATAGGTTATATCAAGTCCAAAAGATATTGATGAAGAACATGAAGATTGACAAGAGTAATAGACTGACAAGAGTTGACCGGCCGGTAAGTTGTCCCGGCGGCGGCGGAGAATCCGGTGGTAATAGTATAGAGACTATGGAGGAGAGTGAGATAGAGCTAACGCTTGGACCTTCTTGTTACGGTGGTGAGTTGATAAGGAAGAAGAAGAAGAAGAATTCTTCACCGGAGATAATGGATGAACATTTACATACCGGTGGCCGGAGTTTCTCATTGTCTTCTTCGACAAGCTCATCAAGCAATAATAATCACAACAATCTTGAAGAACAAGTGAGACAAGAGACATTGATGAAACATCAAAAGCAGAAGCAGTCATGGCTTCAAGCATTGACCTTGGATGTTATTTGATACTAATAAATAATGTTCATATTATAGCTATATTCTGAAATAGATTTGATTTTTTTTTTCTCTTTTTCAATTTAGTAGTGTTTTATCTAGTAATTTTTATTAGTAATTTTCTTCTTTAGTAGTTCTGTTTAGGTTGCTTGTAAATAAAAATCACTTTCAATGTCTTACTCTATGTTTATTATTTTCAAGTTCAACATATATTTTGCATGGCCAGAATTTATGTCATATATATAAAAGTATCTACTTATGGTTCGATCTTTAAATTCTAAATACACATAAAAGTGGCAAAAAAACAAATTGTATTATTAATATTTATAGTAATAATAGGTTTAACAAAAAAATATATATTTATAGTAATAGTAGAGGGACCAATGATGAATTAGTTATGGGACAAGAACATGCACTCTCTGCTGTCATGTTCCCTTAAGGTTTCAAGCATCACCTACTTCCAATGTTTTAATTATTTTTTCTAATTTTTATTTCCTAATTTTCTTTTAAAAAGAAGTTATAAGTGATTTCTGATACATGACCTCAAGATAATTGTGTAATAATTGTTAGTTTTAGAACCCCAAGTTCTTTGTAATATTTGATGAAGAAGATGAAATAGTTTTCATTCATAAAAGATATTACCAGCTTTATATGTACAAACCAATGATATCAAAACACACAAAAATCAAAAGGTAGAAAATAAAAAAAAATTCATTGAATAATAAGAACTTAAAAATCCCAACAAAATTAAAAATAGACTTATATATAAGTGTGGTGTTTTTTTTCAAGAAATAGAGTGTCTTCGATCTTTAGGTGGTTTGGTTCTGCCTCTAGATGGTGTGAAGCCAAAAGGATTTAGCTTACCAAGTTTTCTTGAAACAGAGTTCATGATTGACTTTCTAGGCAATGGAGGCTTATCCATGGAAGTAGTTGAGATTGGAGAACTATGATTGCTACTACTCATGGTTGAAGATGGTTTCTTCTCTTTCTCTTTCTCAAACTCTTTAAGCTTCATCTTCATTTTGAGAAGTTCAAGCTTCAAATCTTGGTTCTCGCGTTTTATCTTTGAGAGTTCGTCGTTGTAAGAGCTTATTTTAGGAGGAAGAACGGTTGCTGCTTGTGGTGCTAGAGAATCTGAGTCGTTTGTGACTTCTCCTCGTAGACGTTGTTGCTCATAGTAAAGGACTTGAACAATGGTTTGAACCGGAAGACGATCGTTTTGAGCTGCATGAGCACATGCTTCTCGCGATAGTTTTTGGCAATCCATTAAGCTACAAACTTTCTTCCTCTCTACATCACTCATATTTGGATGTGCCTACAAGAAAAACATAGTTCAACATTGTAGAAATCTTTAAAAACACTTCAAAATCTTCACATAATGGTAACACTTATCATTTATCAACTTATGTAGTCATTAGTTCATGTTACTTATATATTATTTAAGATTCTATATAATAAGTGAATTGGTTCATGTTACTTATATATTATTTAAGATTCTATCATGCATATTTTCGATGTGAGATATTCTTTATTAGCTTTAATATTTACCTTCAAATAGATGTCGACGGCTCGATACATTCCATCTTCAGTAACTCTAGACTGTTCAGGAATAATTTCAGCTAAACCGATGAATTTCTGCAAGCTAACATTTCTATCAGAAGCAATCTCAGCCAAATAATTCTCCATTAGTTTACCAACACGTTCCATTTCACCAGCAAGATCAACACCATTGTTACTTAACCGAACTCCTTCAACTTCAAACTCAAGATAGTTCATGAGAATGCGTTGAACAGTATCTGTATCAAACAAGGAGTGTTCTCCAGTGAAAGAATAAGAAGGAATCAAGAGATCGTCAAGCACGGCTTGTGGCAATTGTAATCCCATTCTCTTCTCCAAGTCAAGCCTACAAGCAACCGTTGTTTCGAGGTATATTGATGCTCGTAGAAGCATCGATAGAAAGCTAACGGACATTGCGTTTTTCTCTCGAGGAAGAAGGCTTACAATTGTTTCAAGAATCACTCTTTTCTCGTGTTCTTGTTTCGGTTCAATCTTCTTTATTCCTTTACCGAAAATCTCCTAGAGAAAGAGAACAAAGAGAAAGGAGTTATGAATCTTTCTTTACTAAAACGGTATGAGTGTGTTGCAAGAAACTCACCAACCCTCGTAAAGATTTTTGAGCATAGAGCATAAGCACTGGACCAAGCCCATATTGCTTAAACCCTCGAGCCATCATCGCGATAAGAACACGTTGAAACGAATCAATCCTAAGAACGGTTAAATCTTCAGCCCACCAATCAACCACAGGCTGCTTGCTTTGTTGTTGAACCACAACTTCATTGTTACTTGTAGAAGAAGGACTACAAAAATGACTTTCTTGACAAGTCATGTAAGCAATTGCATCGATGCAACGGCTCACAAGTTTGAATCTTTCAGCAAAAGGCAAGAGTTCCTCTGTTTTATGCAAGACTGTGATCGAACTTGATAAGCTTTTGAGAGCTACTTCGTTTAAGTAAGCATCTGCTCTTACGACAAGATTTTCGACAGAGTGTTCCTCTGTCATCTCAAGATACTCTGCTGCACATCGCAACATAGCTATGTTCTCTGTGCACATATCGAAGTTAATACCGTAACAGAACTTAGCCGCTAGCTCAAATGCTTCAGAGCCTCCGGGGATATCTGAGATTTTGATAACTGTTGAATCTGAATCTTGGTTTGATTCCGACACAAGTTTCTTGATAAGTCCACATTTTGACATGAGTGGAAACTGCAAGATTCAGAGAAAAAATGAAACAGGCAAGAATGTGATCTATGTCTTTTGGTTCTGCATCATATAGATCAAGAACTTACCTTGTGAAGTGAAAACGAAGCTTCTCCTACATGAACGGTGACATCACTAGAGACTTCTTGAGAAGAAATCCTGAAACAATGTTAAAAAAAAAAGAAGAATTTTTATTCTTTTTTTCAGAGAAGATTAAAGAACTTTTACTTTGGAAAAAAAATAATAGAAGAAAAATGAAAAACCATTCACTGGTTCTCTTCATGGCTGAGGATAAAAGATCTTTCTTCTTTGCTGACATATTACGAACACTTAGCTCGTAGTTTCTTGTCACTCAAGAAACCCACCATGGAACACTATTTGAGATCTTTCTTATGAAAAAGAAGATGTGTCTTAGAGTAATAAAAGAGAGAACAAGATCAATCAAAAGAGCTTCTTTCTCTCTTTTCTTCTAAAAATACAGAGAAAAAAGAAGAAAACCACAAACTACCCTTAACATCAAGAGCAAAGAAGAGAACACATCAAGAGAGAAAAAGGGTAATTAAGTAACTTCCATAGAGAGTAGAAGATAGAGAGAAAGAGAGTGTCTAAGAACTATGTGAGTGTGTGTGTGGTAATGGTTTGGTTTAAAGATTTTAGAAGGGTCCATGGGGATAAGGACACAAACTTTGGACCAAAGCAAAAAAAAAATAATTCAAAAAAAGAGAGAATTGATTCCTCTCCACAAATGTATATATCTCTTTACTACAATATAACATAATGGTTGTCATATATTTAGTATATGGTTAGAAGAAGAAGAGAGGGAGAGAGTATATACGTAAGCTTTAATTTTGTCATAGAGAGAAACATGAAATGATGGATCTTGGTCCCTACAAAAGAGTCTCTTACCATCTTTTAAGTTCTTCCTCTCTTTTTTTCTTTCTTTTTTTTGATAATTGAAGTCACTATATGCTCCAACATTTTGATTGTGACTCAACTCAATCTTGCAATAAATGGTGTCTTTTGAATAATATAAGATGTCCCCAACGAAAAGGTTAAAACATATAAGGCAACCAACCAAGTTTTGGCCTAGTGATAATATTCTTCGACTTAACGAAGAGGTCATCGGTTCAAGTTGCATTGTTGCAAAAAAGTGGGCTCGTTCAAGACGAATATTTTACAAAGTCTACAGATCGGTTCAAGTTGCGTTGTTGCAAAAAAGTGAGCTCGTTCAAGACGAAAAGCTTACAAAGTTTACAGATTAAGGATCCAAGGATACCGAAACTCATGTTAAAGAAAAAAGAGAATAAGAAAAAGAGTTTACAAATTGTTTTGGACTTGTATTACAAGTTGGATCTTAGTGGGCTTAAAGCCCATATTACTTTGTTAGGCCATATTACAAGTTGGATCTTAATGGGCCTTAAAGCCCATATTACAAGTTGGATCTTAATGGGCCTTAAAGCCCATATTACTTTGTCAGGCCTTTGTGGGAAAATGGAAGAGAAAAGAAATTAGAATCTGCTGCGGTTGAGTGTAGAGAATGATATTCTTTCTTTCTTTCTTCTTCTTCACTTGCTTCTTCCTCCTCTTCGAATCTCTCCTCGAAGACGCATCTTGTTACTGTGCGCCGTCTTGATCTTACGTTCGCCGTTGGCGCACTCTCCTGTCTCAGAGATAGCTTCTGCTTCCGTCGCGTTTGGTGATACTACGATCGATCGGATCGAGACAGATTCTCTCATCGAGATCTCTGTGTATTGGTCAGATACAGACTCGGGCTATGTCGAAAGCTCGTGTTTACACTGATATTAACGTGATTCGACCCAAAGATTATTGGGATTACGAGTCGCTCGTTGTTCAGTGGGGGTAAGATTATAAAACCCTTGAATTCTCCCCTTTTGTATTGATTTTGAAAATTGATGCACTTAATGTAGAAATTGAGCTTTTAAAACTTGCGAAATGAAAATTTGTTTACTCAAATTTACGAACTTGGATCTAAAAGATAGTGAATTTGGTTGCTTTTAGGTGGTTATCTGTTGGTGAAGCAATGATGGTTTAGTTTAAAGTTTTGATCTTTGTTCTTTGTTTTCTGTAACAGAGAGCAAGATGATTATGAGGTAGTAAGGAAGGTAGGGCGTGGAAAATATAGTGAAGTTTTCGAGGGGATCAATGTGAACAGCAAGGAGAAGTGTGTAATCAAAATCCTCAAACCTGTCAAGAAGAAGAAGGTGAATTGTTGGATTTTGATTAGTTTTAGGATGTTTACGGTTGATTTATTGAACTCCTGTGATCTTCTTCCTTTTTCGCAGATTAGAAGAGAAATTAAAATACTGCAGAACCTTTGTGGTGGACCAAATATTGTCAAATTGCTTGATGTTGTTAGAGACCAGCATTCAAAAACTCCAAGCTTGATATTTGAATATGTTAACAGCACAGATTTTAAAGTTCTGTATCCTACTTTGACTGATTACGACATTCGTTACTATATCTATGAGCTGTTGAAGGTAAACTTATGTTATGTGCCGGTTGGATTGTAGATTCTCCAATTTGACTTACTCACCTTTCGTTCGACTGTTTGTTGCAGGCACTGGACTACTGCCATTCACAAGGAATAATGCATAGAGACGTCAAGCCTCACAATGTTATGATTGACCATGAGCTACGTAAGCTCCGCCTGATAGATTGGGGGTTGGCTGAGTTTTACCACCCTGGAAAAGAGTATAATGTCCGTGTTGCCTCGAGGTACTTTAAGGGACCCGAACTTCTTGTGGACTTACAAGACTATGACTATTCATTGGATATGTGGAGCCTTGGTTGTATGTTTGCTGGGATGGTAAGTGCATGATGTAACTTTTGTAAGACTTCCCTTTTATTCATGATGTTTCTGAATTGTATTCTGGTGATCTGATTTGAGCCAATTACTTATCATTCCACGTATAGATATTCCGTAAGGAACCGTTCTTCTACGGCCATGACAATCAGGACCAACTAGTGAAGATCGCAAAGGTAACATTTGTAAAACTCAGATCTCCTATATGTTTCCATTGTTGTCATGAACACATCCTCTGCTGCTTATTTCCTAGGTACTTGGAACAGATGAATTAAATGCATATCTAAATAAGTACCAGTTAGAACTTGAACCACAACTCGAAGCACTTGTTGGGAGGTATTTGAATCTTTAGCATTATGCTGTAGTATAGGAGCTTCTGATTTCGCTTGTAACAAGTTAATGCTTAAGAGAATGGACTGCTGAATCATTTTGGTTCAATACAACCACAGGCATAGCAGGAAACCTTGGTCCAAATTCATTAACGCGGACAATCAGCATTTAGTCTCACCCGAGGTTGAAACTCTTTTTCTTTACTCCTTTTGTTTAGAAAAATTGTTCTAGTTGGGTTTTTAATTGGTTGTATCTTCCTTAAACTGTGTAGGCGATTGATTTTCTCGATAAGCTGCTCCGGTATGATCATCAAGACAGATTAACTGCAAAAGAAGCCATGGTACATCGATTGGTTTGTTCGTTTTATTCTTTTCAATCGCATTATGAGGCAAAATAGAATATATGCTTTGTTGATTTGATGACAGGCACACGCTTACTTTGCGCAAGTGAAGGCAGCAGAAACAAGCAGAATGAGAAGTCAATGAGAGCTCAAAGATGTGACTGAAAACACTCGTGTGATGATGGTAATATATGTTCATCTTTTCTACAAGTATATTTTAAACAAAGTTTATGTTTCTTTACTGTCCAACGTCAAAAACACTTTGTCCTGAATTCAATCTATGAAACATTTTCAAGTATGTATTTAAGTTATTGTTTTTATCCTTTGTTCTGTTTTCTTCGCATATTTGTTGATTAGCCCTCGATCTATTTGGTAATTATGATTTTCGGACTTGTTTGTATTCTTCGTTTTAACCTCCGATTGTTCAATATTTGCAATTTTATCCCTCTAATTTTCCCATGTTTGTAAATATACCCTTGCTCTATTAGGTACATTGTTGGGCTCATTTTGCAATTATATGGCCTATTCGGATAATCGAATAGGCCTTTTTAATTTAAAGCCGATTAATATAAAAAATGGGCTTATTGGGCCCAATAATGATTTGATATAAGAAGTGGCTTATTGGGCCCAATAATGATTTGATATAAGAGTGGGCTTATGTATTGGCCCAATAATGATTGAATATCAAAATGGGCTTATGTATTGGCCCAATAATGATTATATAATCATCACTGAATAAAAAAAAGGATAAGAGAGAGAGAGGCTCGTGGAAACAAGAGGAGGTGCCCACGAAAACTGCGTGCAAGGTACTAAATGCCACGTGGCGAAAGACAGACTCCACATTTTCAGAAGAGACCAAACCAAAAAAGAAAAAAGACAAAACTGAAATATGATTTTGTTTTAATGGCTCTCAGGTGCTCTGCTTCACTTAACCTTTTAATCTTTTTATCAATCACAAGAACGCAAAGGAAACATCATATAGCAATGCTCAGATTAAACGCTAATTACCCTTTGATTCCCAATAAACCTCACGTGGTTTGTAGAAGAAGGCTTGGAAAGTATCATGATTCTTCGTCGATCGTTAAACATGGCGGAATTGGTAATGATGATAGCAAGAAGAAGAACAAGAATCAGCTTGTTCTAAGAGTTTCTGTGAAAGCAATGGAGGACAAAGGTGGTGGTGGTGGAAGCATGAGTTTCTCTGGAGAAAGCTGGGATCCAAGTTCAGAGATTGAAGTTCCCTCAGATCAAAGACCAGTGAATGAGTATTCATCTTTGAAGGAAGGGATGTTATATTCATGGGGAGAATTGTCACCAACCCAATTCTTTATTCGTCTTGGTGGTCTTTGGTTTGTTACTTTCACTCTTCTTGGTGTTCCTATTGCATCCGCTAGCTTCAATCCTTCTAGAGTAAGTTTCGAATATTCGATGCAGAGTATATGTGTTTAGAGAATGCTTTTAACATGTTCTGTTGTAGGAACCTTTGAGGTTTGTTTTAGCTGCAGGGACTGGAACTTTGTTTCTTGTTTCATTGATCGTCTTGCGAATTTACTTGGTAAATTAAACTTGCCCTGCTTCTTCTTTCAGCTTATAATGTCCTGTTTTGATTCTAATGTAATTGATTGGTTTGTTATTGACTCTGTTTCTTGTTTTAAGGGATGGAGTTATGTAGGAGATAGACTACTTTCTGCAGTTGTTCCATACGAAGAGAGCGGATGGTATGATGGTCAAATGTGGGTTAAACCACCAGAGGTATTGGCTCGCGACAGGTTGTTAGGTTCTTACAAGGTAACTAACATTACACGAACAATGTGTCTTCTATTTGCAGCTCAGTAACAAAAGCAAATCAGATTGCTATTTGTGAATTTTCAGGTGAAACCAGTGATCAAGATGCTTAAACAAACATTAGTTGGAACAGGAGCATTACTCGTTTCAGCATTCGTGCTATTCGTTTTCGCAACACCCGTCGAGGATTTCTTTAAAACCACTCTAGGATCTAATGATCACCAAACAGAAGTTTCCATTTCAAGAACCACAAACAACAAGTTCAATATGAGGTAATATCAATCAAATACTATGGCCTTTTTTGTTGATACAACAAACTAAACCTCTTTGAAAATTTGCAGAAAAGAACAATTGCTTCGGTTGCCGATAGATGTCGTAACCGACGATGATTTGGCAGCTGCGGCGGCTGAGGCTGCTGATGGAAGACCAGTGTATTGCAGAGACCGTTACTACCGTGCATTGGCTGGTGGTCAATACTGCAAATGGGAAGATCTTGTTAAATAGTTTTACAAATAGACTAAGAAGTACTCACACACACTTTGTGAATTTTTCTCAGTTTTTTATATATTTAAGATGGCTCAATAAACCTCATCATCATCACTAAATACTATAGAGTTATCAACCTTAGTGAGATTATTAGATTCAAAGGACCACAACTATAGAGACGAAACGGTAACAATAAGCGTCGTTTCATTTCTATTAGAGCGAGTTATTTGGGCCTGTAGGTACCAAGTAAAAGGCCCAATTTAAGCATGTACAATATTTTAATAACGGCCCATTTAAATTATAATAACAAACGTGTGCATGCATGTAACGTATTGTTGTGTGTACAAAATGAAAAGAGTCACGAGTACCTAGATTCTTGTATAAAAACTATACTTCAACGTAAGAAAAAATTGTTGACTCGACCCCTAGTAGATACATCGAATGTAGGGTATCGCATTTCATGAAAATTGAACAAACAAATAAAAAGTTACATTAGTTATTTCATACTCACTAGGATCTACACTTACACAAACGTACATGTGTTCTTATTTGTGCAACTATAGTTCCTAGACAATTAATATGAATTTCGGTTTAGACAAAAGGTTATGTACGTAACATTGAGCTTCTATGAAATATAGACACAAAATTGTCATAATTGGGGTAGAGTATAAAAGTGTGGGATCTTGACACCGAACGTTCACGTTTGAGGATGGTTTGGAGTTTGCTCGTTTAGCTTTTGCCATTTGCAGAGAGATTTTGGTTTGGTTTCAAAATTAAGACGATAAAGAGATATGAGAAAAGTCACGTTATGACAAAAAGTGCTATATAATAATACCTATAAGTTGTGTGATTATATCCAAATTTAGTCTTATGCGTGTTCTCACTTGTAGTTTCGGTTACATGTGTATATTCTTATATAATACCAAAATAGTATTATAGACAAAAGGAAATATATTTTATTTAGTGGATTTATATGAGCAACCATAATATAGTATTACTTACAAGTTACAAATATGCGTTGTATTGACATATTATAGTATTACTTACAAGCATGTGTTCCATTGGTGAGTTATTACTCATGAGCGACTCATTCGTCATTTCCTAAACCTTTTTACATGGTTTATTATTTCGTAACGCGTAAAAATTCCAAAAGTGTATGTGGAAACCAACGTAATATAAACTCCAAAATACTTTTAAAAAACGAAGTGGATTCATATACATTAATACATAAACACCAAAAATAATATTCTAAAGTAAATTATAAAAACGACCATATTAATTCAATTGTTCGTAATGGTTTTGGAAGTCAAACAAACACCATAATGGTTGGTTATATGAACCATATAACTTTTTTTGTGGTATATATTTACACAAAATGTCAGTGAAAATTAGAGGAAAAAGCGAATGTAACAGAAACAAAACCTCGAAATAATAAAGCAAACAGAAACTCGTTAATAACATTTATCAAAAACAATACATAAATAAAAATTAGACACTTCTAAAAAAGGGAAACAAAATAGTAATCAACCACTATGAACAAGAAATAGAAGAGTGGAAACAAAAGTCTCTAATGATTCATCTCGTACGCATCTCACACTTTCTCTCTACTCTATTTAAACTCTCTCTCCTCTTCTCCTTCCTTCTCCTTACTCAGAATCATTCATAGAAAAACCATAGATTAAAAAAACATGATGTCTTCTTCTTCGTTTATGTTCTTCTTTGTTCTATTCTTTCTCGTGGGTTTATGCCACGTGTCATATGGAGCTGATCAACAAAGAACTTACATCGTTCATATGGCGAAATCTCAAATGCCATCGAGCTTCAACCTCCACTCTCAATGGTACGTTTCATCTCTAAGATCAGTCTCTGAATCTGCTGAATTGCTCTACACTTACGACAATGCCATTCATGGATTCTCCACTCCGCTAACTCCTGAAGAAGCCGACAGGCTCACGACTCAGCCAGGTGTCATCTCTGTTTCACCGGAGCAACGTTACGAGTTACACACTACTCGTACTCCACTCTTCCTCGGCCTCGAAAAACCAAACACAAACCTATTTCTCCCCGAAAACAAAGCATCGTCAAGCGATGTAATCATCGGAATTCTCGATACCGGAGTTTGGCCGGAGAGAAAAAGCTTTTCCGACGAAGGGTACGGTCCTATTCCATCGTCATGGAAAGGAAAATGCGAGATAGGGACTCACTTCAACGCTTCACTATGTAACCGTAAACTAATCGGAGCAAGGTTCTTCGCTCGTGGTTACGAAGCTAGAAAGGGACCCATCGACGAATCTAAGCAATCAAGATCGCCTAGAGACGACGAAGGCCACGGAACTCACACGTCATCAACGGTTGTTGGCTCCTTCGTCGAAGGAGCTAATCTTTTAGGCTTTGCTAATGGCACGGCTCACGGGATGGCTCCACGTGCTCGTTTAGCCATTTACAAAGTGTGTTGGAAGGAGGCTTGCATGGGCTCAGATATTATAGCTGCGCTTGATAAAGCCATCGAGGACAACGTCAATGTATTGTCGTTGTCTCTCGGTGGTGCAGATTTTGATTATTATGTAGATCCTATTGCTATTGGAGCTTTTGCAGCCGTGGAGAAAGGGATTTTTGTTTCTTGCTCTGCAGGTAATTCTGGTCCCGAGAGTTTCACTTTGTCGAACGTGTCACCGTGGATCACTACGGTTGGTGCTGGCTCTATCGATCGGGATTTTCCGGCGCCTGCGATTCTCGGTAACGGGAAGAATTATTCGGGAATTTCGTTGTATAAAGGAGATCCTCTTCCGGCGAAATTGTTGCCGTTGGTTTACGCGGGAAATGTTAGTAATGATACTTATGGGAACATGTGCTTGACCGGAACCCTAATACCGGAGAAAGTAAAGGGCAAAATCGTATTGTGTGACAGAGGAATAAATGCTAGAGCTCAGAAAGGGCTAGTGGTGAAAGCCGCGGGTGGGCTCGGGATGATTTTAGCCAATGCGGCGGAGAGTGGAGAAGAGCTTTTGGCGGATGCTCATTTCTTACCGGCGACGGCCGTTGGAAAAAAAGCCGGTGATATTATCCGGCATTACGCTTTGACCGATCCGAATCCCACGGCTACGATTGTGTTCCTAGGTACCGTCGTTAACGTCCAGCCATCTCCGGTGGTTGCAGCGTTTAGCTCACGAGGGCCTAACTCGATAACGCCGAACATTCTTAAACCGGATATGATCGCTCCGGGACTCAACATCCTCGCCGGATGGACCGGAGTCCAAGGACCTACAAGTCTCGATTCCGATACTCGCCGCGTGGAGTTCAACATTATATCGGGAACCTCCATGTCTTGCCCTCACGTGAGCGGTTTAGCGGCGATGCTCAAGGCGGTGCATCCGGAATGGAGCCCGGCGGCGATTAGATCGGCGCTCATGACCACTGCTTACAAAACTTACAAAGACGGGAAACCATTCATCGACATTGCGACGGAGAAACCTTCAACGCCGTTCACGCACGGTGCCGGACACGTGTCACCGATGACCGCCGTGAATCCAGGACTTATATATAATCTCACGACGGAGGATTATTTGGATTTTCTCTGCGCATCGAACTACACATCGTCGCAGATCAGAGTCTTGTTGAGACGCGACTACAAATGCGATCCGAGTAAGTCTTACTCCGTCGCTAATTTAAACTACCCGTCGTTCGCCGTAAACGTCAACGGAGGCGGAGCGTATAAGTACACGCGCACGGTCACGAGCGTGGGAGGAGCTGGGACTTACTCGGTTAAAGTCTCATCGGATACCAAAGCAGTTAAGATTTCGGTTGAACCGGCGGTTTTAAGTTTTAAGGAAACAAACGAGAAAAAATCGTATACGGTTACGTTCACTGTAGGCTCGTCTAAATCGCATGGATCTAACAGCTTTGGGAGCATCGAATGGTCAGATGGGAAACACGTGGTGGCAAGTCCCGTGGCGATTAGTTGGACATAATGGTAAAGTTACAATTAAAGGGTTGATTATTGTGATGCCGTTTTAATAAAATCTCTCTGTTTAACAAAACGGCATGCAGTCTATTTAAAGAGAGATGTTTTTTTTTTCTTTTGCTAATTTGAAAAAAAAATATTCTACGGCCACAACAAACAATTGTGTGTTTTTATCATGTGACGTGCATATTTTAAATGAAAAGCAAAAAATGAATATAAGTTATTAGATAAATAATTATTTTATCATCGTTTTTGTGTTATTCTATTTTGATTGTTTAATGGGCTTCTCAAGGATAGTATAATTTAATGGGCTTCTCAAGGATAGTATAATTTAATGGGCTTTACAATGATGGACCTATTTGAGATTCACATCATCGTCTTCATTTCAAGAAAATAGAATAGTTTTCATTTCAGGAAAATAGAATATTCTATATATACATAGTTATTGAATTTAGTAGGTTTGGCTTTCTTAAGCTTAATTTGGTGTACTCAATAAATACTTAAACCAACGATTTTCAAAGATAATTTACACACCACACAAGTTCTTTTATGGCCATTTTTTTGTTCACGTTGCATGATTGTGAACATCTCTAAGATTTTGAAAACCAAATATTAGGCGTACAAGGACCACTTAAGGACATCCACATAAATAAAACATGCATTAACATATTTCTATCTGTTAACTCAATCCTTATGCAACTATTAATGCATGATAAAACAATATGATTACGAAATGTGAAAATACGAATTTAATAATATAAAGAAAAAGTGGAAACGACAATGTAATACGTTGTTTCTTGCGACCCTTTATTCATACAAAACAAAACAATTCCACAAACCACGCATGAGTCACAACTCACACGCAATGAACAATAGTGTAATCATATATGAAACGAAATTATATTTGGCGACTTTATTAACTTTTATTTATATTAATCGAAACTATAGTTGTAATTTGCACCACAAGTTTCAACTATTTATGGTACCACTCTCACTTTTTTCCCCTAGTGTCCCCATAATTATATTAGTCGACATAGACTTATCATATGATTTCAAATTCATTCTATGTTTTATTTAGTAGATGAAAAAATTGTCTTGTTTATTAAGTGAAGTTTATTCTGCAAGACTATTATTATCCCACATCCTTCTAGAATAGAACATCAAAATATGCAAATAGTCATTTTCATATTGAATTTATAGTATGTAACTGTTCATGAGGTCAAAGTCTAATGTTTCTACAACTAAGGGAACCATTCCAATAATAATATGCATTTGACAAAAGAGGAGACAAAAAAGTCATGCATAAAAATAGACGTTACTTGGATCATTCTAATTGAATGGTTTAGGAGCTTAGATGATTAGAACAAGATTATTCTCTAACACAAATTTAAACGATCATAATTAACAACAAAATAGCAAAATAAATGATAAAAGTTTGATGATAATAATGAAAATTGTACGTATGTGGAAGATGATGACGACGATAATGATGGTGATGGTGCTGAGTAAAGCGTAGCTATCGCGTGCCAAAAAAAAATAGTGACCTAGGGCCACTCCTTCACGTAGCCAACCTTATATGCTAATTTTATTATTTTATTTTCCTCTTAAATTTTTAATTTTTTAGGAGCTTTTTAATTTATTTGTATTAACATTTTTTTATTTTTATTTTTGGATATGTGTTTCATGTATCAAAAAAGTAAATGGCCATATAAGTATAACAAAAGCCTTATATATGTCTTGCAACTTCTTAGCTCTATTCATGTGTGTTCTTAGATTTTACTTTTTTTTTATGAATTAGTTTTTAGGTTTTAGTTTATTTCCCGCCATGCAATATATATAAAACATAAAACAAGCTATGAAACAAAAGTTTTTAATTCGTTTTGTTATAATAAACTGTGATTAAATTTGTAGGTTTAAAATTTAAATCACAAAAACGGACGATTTTGAGATGGACTTTTGTCTCCTAATGCAAGGTTGACCATTAAAAGAAGAAACATTAAAGCATTATTTTTAGGATTCAAAATTAAGCAGACTAAAACAAAAGATTCAAAATATCATTAAATTTTATATTGACCATGCTCACCATCTACTATAGAAAATTGTCACGATTCATAATGAAAAAGATAAAGAAACACCATGTCTAATAAGCTAGGACTCATACTTCTCATGATTTTTTCTTATATGGTTAGAAGATAAATAAAGAAAAAATAACTTTCGGTTTAAAATTTAAGTTTTTTCCCGATGGCTTATGAAAGAAGATATAATAATCGTGTATAAATTACATATAAAAATGCACCAAAGACTATATTATAAGTGCAAAAATTATAATAAAAAATAAAAGGTGTCGATCACATTTTGACTTTGTCCACAGAAACTTCTATGCTTTTCTTTAAATATTCAAATTTGTCTCCCACTCTCTCTTTCGTTATGAGTTTAAACTTTAAAAAAACTTTTACCTCTCTGTCTTTTTCTCTCTACTCGGAAGCTTCGAAAATGGCGAGGACATGTACGGAAGAAAGCGAAGAAGAAGAAACCCTTTTGATCTCCCATCACAATCAGCACCAAGAAGACGACGACGACGACAAAGAAGAAGAAGCGTTGTCTTTGTGTGATTTTCCGGTGAATTTATCTAATGAGAAAGTTCAGTTTCAGAAACAACCAAAGGAGGAAGAAGAAGAAGAGGAAGTCTTTGGTCCCGGGTTCGAATTCGAAACCGGGACATCATTTCGGGCCGGGTCAGACTCATGCGACCCTGCTCCGGCTGACGAATTATTCTTCAAAGGACGGATTCTTCCGCTTTGTCACTCCGTCAGCTTAGACGCTGGACTTCCCGGTTCGAACCGGTTAATTACAAGATCTGAATCGGTTGATTTCCGAAGAATCAGAACCGGACCGGACCGAAAAATCAGAAACAATTTCATTGACTATAGTCAACCAAGTCCAACACCACAGATCAGAAGATCATCAAGCATGACGGCGAGAGTTAATACAATCAAAAACCCTTCGATTTGGGAATATCTAAGGCTAGGACTCGTCCGTACGCCGGAGATCGATCTTCGAAACGCAACCGCCGGAAACGCGAAATTGTCAGTGAGTCGAAATAGTAGCTGTAGTAGTACAAGCACGAGTTCGAATTCGAAGAAATCGAAATCGGGGAATCGGAGAAGAAAAAGCTTGTTCTTCGGAGATTGTAAGTGTTCGATTGCGACGGAGACGATTGTATTACCGGTGAAAATGAATGAGACGGAGGAGAAACAGAGGAGGAAGACGGCTAAGAAAGAGGAGAAAACGGCGATGGCGCGAAAGAGAACGTTTGAATGGTTAAAGGAATTATCACAAGTTGGATTTGTTGTTGATCATGGAAGAAGAAGAAGCTTAGTGTGATGATTAAGTCAAAGCAAAAAAAAACTTCATCTTTCTCTTCTTCAATGTTCTCGTCTTTTAAATATTTTTTAACTGTATTTTTTTGGTGTTTAATTACGTAATTTTACCCTTTTTTTTGTATGTTAGTGTTTATTAGTATCAATTATACTTTTTTTTCTTCTTTTTAAAAATTTCATTTTATTTTATATATGACTAATAGTTTGGACTTAATGTAATTTCAGCTGCTAATCTTACATTTCATTTGAATGTTTCGAATTTAGTTTTTTTTTATTAAGCTATACATAAATTAAGAGTGTTATTAGCAATTTAAATATAAAATTTATTAGACATGAGAGAGGCATACACGTATATGATATGGTATGAAAGCGAAACATCATTTTGAAAAACATATTATAATGAAGTGAAATTGAAATATATCATATGAGTGTGGGTTACTTTTATTATAAGGAGTGGTGCTTGGCATGATTAAAGCAATGATGGTTTAATTTCAAATCCTCAATTCAAAGACCTCTTTGTTTATTCACTTATAAGCTTAAGAGCATTTGTTTTGTTCTCGTCTCTACATAAAATATAAAATTTATAAAGATTAGTCCATTGATTTAGGTGAAATATGTAGTTTTATTAAATCACTCGTTAATACGATACACATATACTATAAAAATAAGTTTTGCATACATTAAAAGAAATTTAGAATGTGGTTATGTATTTTTTACACAACATTAAAGAGGCTAAACTTAGTGATGCAACATATATATCTCATTTTTCGGAAAAAATGGATCTTTTCGCAGGGGTTAACCCACATATTCTAAGATAAAATAAAAAAATATGATATTTTTGTTTTAATGCATAGATGCAACTAATACTGACATATGTTGAAGATTAAAGAGGTATGGGACCTTAGTTGATCACGTTTCTATATAAAAGAGACGATGCCCATATACTATGAAAATAAGTTTTGCATACATTAAAACAAATTTAGAATCTAGTTAGGTTTTGTTTACGCAACATTAAAGAGGCTAAACTTAGTGATACAACACATGTATCTCTCCTTTCGAAAAAATGGATCTTTTCATAGGGGTTAACCCACCGATTTTGAGAAAAATTAAAAAAATATGTCAATCTTGTTTTAATGCATAGTTGCATCATACCTTGACATAGGATAATGGCCAAAAAGGTTTGGAACCTTTGTTGTCTCCGTTTCTCTATATAATAGAGATTTTATAACGGCTAGTCCACTTACTTAGGCCGTATATCAAGTTTTAATAAATTAATTGTTAAAAAATGAAAACGATGCCCATTTACCATGAAAGAAAGTTTATCATAGATTAATATAAATGTAGAGTGTGGTTAGAATCTTTTAAACAATACTAAAGAGTATAAACTTCAACAGATAGAGCATTTACCAAAAAACTCGATATTTTCGTAGGGGTTAACCCACTGATTTTGAGAAAACTTCAAAAAAATGACAATCTTGTTTTAATGCATAGTTGCATCGTTCACTTACATAGGATGATGGTCAAAGAGGTTTGGAACCTTTGTTGTCTCCGTTTTTTAGATAATAGAGATTTTATAGCGGTTCGTCCACTTATTTAGGCCGTATATGAAGTTTTAATAAATTAAATGTTAAAAAGGAAACGATC
This sequence comes from Anastatica hierochuntica, assembly GCA_900406275.1. Classification (NCBI taxonomy): domain Eukaryota; kingdom Viridiplantae; phylum Streptophyta; class Magnoliopsida; order Brassicales; family Brassicaceae; genus Anastatica; species Anastatica hierochuntica. The sequence continues at coordinate 25,439 of OVAN01004443.1, forward strand.
CACATTTACCATGAAAAAAAGTTTAACATAGATTAATATAAATGTAGAATGTGGTTAGACATTTTTAAACAGCACTAAAGAGTATAAACTTCAGTTTATAGAGCATTTACCAAAAAACTCTATATTTTCGGAGGGGTTAACCTACTGATTTTGACAAAAATTCAAAAAAATGGCAATCTTGTTTTAATGCATAGTTGCATCGTTCACTTACATAGGATGATAGTCAAAGAGGTTAAGAACCTTTGTTGTCTCCGTTTCTTTAAATAATAAAGATTTTATAGCGGTTAGTCCACTTATTTAGGTTGTATATGAAGTTTTATTAAATTAATTGTTAAAAAAATAGAAACGGTGCCTATTTACCACATAGATTAATATAAATGTAGAATGTGTTTATAAACTTTTAAACAACACTAAAGAGTATAAACTTCAGTTTATAGAGCA
>OVAN01004444.1:0-25879 GCA_900406275.1 Anastatica hierochuntica
TATATATATATATATATATATATATTATAATCCCAATTTAATGTTTACAACTACCATAAGTTAAAAAAAAATTACTACACACAAAAAACGGAGACAAAAAAACTTCACCGCACCAAGTTGAGAGCTTACACCATAAGAGGTGCGAAATTCAAGTTTTACTTGTAAAATTGAACCACACTTATGATTAATATTATTTTATTAAAAACAGTAAAAAAACACCTCACACATAGTATAATGTATTGTTTGGTGACAAAAAGCTTGGGTCCACTATGTTACTTCAAAACTGCCCCGTCTTTATGTCTCCAATCACTATCTATATCCAAAATATATGAAGATGCAGGAGGTGTAACAGTACATGTGACAATACTTGTGATAGTACCTGTGACAGTACTTGTGACAGTAGCTGTGACAATGAGGTGAGTGACGATGTCAGTGGAGCCGCCAGCAGCAGCGAGAACTTGGATAAGGACGAACTGAAGATTTTGTTGGAACAAGATTATTCTAGGAAGATTTGGAAAGGATATATTCCAAAGGATTTTTTTGGAAAGATAAACATGAATATATTTGCTTCCTATTTTTCTTGATTATTGATAGCTCAGGTTTTTGCCCGAGATAACACTGCAAGCGTACAGATGTACGTTGTAGTGGTTTGGGATCGAATCCACAGAGACCAGAGGTAGCACGAAGAAATCAAACGGCGAGCTAAGGCTAAAAAGATGTTCTGTAAGTTGATGCAAATATCGAAATAAAGCGAGCACAGAAAAGCAGGCAGCAAACGACGGGGTTGTGAAACAATCAAAGAAGTGTTGGGCGTTGGGTATTATCAGGAAAATAATTCATGGTTGATTCAAACGACATACTAGGGAAGAGGTTAAGAATCGTCTTGAACTCAAATTCTAATGTGGAATTGATCTACTTCCGTACCCATAGCGCCCTATGCATTAGAAATCTCGAGACTAACTTCCGTTGACCCTCGATTTCTAATCATGCATTACTAACAGGTTTGATAGGTTCACAATTCACTTAAACATCAACTTCCGTTGGCTTAAGAAGAATTGCTCATCTATAATTCTTTCAGACATTTAAACATTCACCTTCCAGCAGTTAAATTACCTAAGTTGAGAAACTAAGTGATCAATTCAGTTTCATGCATTACGAACAATCATAGACGAAGATCCATTAGATTATATTCCTAATTATGCGATTTTATACCAACAACTCATGAATCCCTATGTGAGAACCCTAAACCCAACGAACAGACTACTCACTCATGGAAATAGCAAAAGCACATATCAAATTCATGAGAGACATGATTGTATTAAGCATAAACAAAAGTAAATAGGGTTCCGAAGACTTCTCGATTGAAGAACAAAAAGACTTCTTCTCCCTAGGTTACAAAATCTCTTTAAGCTCTCTAAAACTCTCTAAAAGTGCATAATGAAACATGAAAAACGAGTATAGGTCTTTTGATAGCAATCCGGTTCGAAATAAATTTGGTCTGGTTCTTCGTAAAACAATCCGAATACATACTAAAAACCTTAGATCTCGTGTGAAAATCGTAGTAAAAACCACTAAAATATTGACACATCAATTATCTTGTTTTTTAAAGGTTTCTATCTATTAGTATAAGTAGATTAGAAACGTTGTTTTTTCCTTTAACTTTTTCAAAGGAGAAGAACCCTAGCTTAGAGATTTCGATTGCTTTTGTTAGAAGTTAAAGGTGAGAGAATCATGAACTTCGTATTCAGTTCTTGAATAGTATAAGCTAGAGATTAGCAAGATAAGATTGTATTGATCTTGTTATAGTTTTTCTGTTCAAAAACTTGTATGGCTTGTTGAAGAAGATATAGTAATATACAAAAGTCTTGGAGAGAAATCTGGTTTTACAGTCTTGAAATCGTTCATGTGATAGCCCTCACACTTTCAATTAGTATCAGAGCAGTCACCAATTTAGTTTGTAACAAGTGTAATCCTGTGGAAAAATGGAGAACTATCATGAGTTCATATCCAGTGCAAAAATCATGCTTGATGGAACGAACTATGGTTCTTGCAAAAATCATGCTTGATGGCATGGACATTTGTTGTGAAATGATTGATAGAGCCAACAATTACTGATGCGTCAGGAAATGTGAAGCTCAAACCAGAAGAAACGTGGACTGATACAGAGATGAAGATTTCTAAGTACAACTCTCAAGCTTTATTTGCCATACATGCTAGTGTATCAGAGAAACATTTTGAGTTGATTCAGGGAGCTGAGATTGCGAAGAAGGCATGGGAAAAGTGCAGAGCTCAAGAAAAGATTTTCTTGCCTCAAGATTCGAGAATCTGAAGATGGGGGAACATGAGACCACTGAAGAATTCAACTCCAGATAAGTTCTCTGGCAAAGGAAGCACTCAAACTGGGAAAGAGATACAAGGAGAAGAAATTGGTGAAAATTTTTATGAGGTGTCTCTCAGCTAAATATACAGCTTACAAAGCAGCTATGTCTGTGTCACTAAATACTAATACAATCAGTTTTTATGAGGTAGTTAGGATGCTTTGAGCTCATGAGATGGAGTTAGATGGCAGAGTTAAGAAAAGAAAAGGTGTGGCACTGGTGTCTCAAGAAACTTCACAACAGCGAGATGTGACAAAAGATCCTGTGAGTATGCTGGTGAGAAGATTTGACAAAGCTCTGCAAAAAGTTGAGCAGGGACAGAGTCAGAAGAAGTTCACTGTCACCAAGAAAACATTTGAGGCAGAGAAAACTGTTAAGAAGACAGAGATTCAGTGCTATGAATGCAAAGGTTTTGGACATCTTAAGACTGAATGTCCTACAGTGAGATGTAGAGAGATAAAGTGTTTTGGGTGCAAAGGAATTGGTCATACACAACTGGAGTGTATCAATGATCAGAAGCGTCACAGAGAAAAATCTTTGATTGAGATAGTTGAAGATGAGACCGTTGGAGACAATGAAGAAGAAGAAGAAGAAGCATACAACTTTGTTGCTTTCATTGGTATTACTGAAATTGAAGAAGGAAAGGAAGTCTCTGAATCTGACTTTGAAGATCCCACAGATGATGAACAAGACAGTGATATTACTGAAAATTATCACCATGAAAATTATCACCAAGTAATATAGTGACATTAAGCAGAGAAATGATAATGTATGGCTGATCAAAGAGAAGGCAAGTCTTGAGACAATGATCAGTATGTTACAGATCGAGCTAGAGGCTGAAAAGAAGATCAGTTGTGACAATCTGTGCCTGATGAAAGAAAAGTTGAGTTTAGCAACAAAAACAGATATGTTGATGAAAGAGGTACAAGCTGAGAATAAATTGACTGAAGAACTCCAGGCGAAACTTGATTACCAGTATAAAACCATCAGAATGCTAAATGGGTCCCAACTACTTATTAGAATCCTGAGTTATGGCACAACAGAAAGGCCTACCAGAGGCCTGGGGTACAATGACTATGAGGGAACAACTTCAGATCAGATCAGGTTTGTGCCAGGAAAGATGCTACAAGCTGAGAAGTCAGAGATGGTGACCAAACCTGCAAGGAAGACAAGTTGTTTCTTCTGTGGAAAGTCAGGACATTTCAAGGTGAACTGCTACAGGTTGAAAGAAAATGTGAAACGTCTGGTGAGTCAGGGGAAGTATTGGTGGAATGGATATTAAAATCAAGTTTGGGTGAAACGTATTGATCTGATGGCAAGTACAACTAGGAGTATTGCAATTGGAATCAATTTTAGGTGCAGTATGGCTTTGTTAACCGCTGAGCGAGAACACAGCGGACCATAGTATTTAAATAGTGGATGCTCTCGACATATGACAGGGTCACAAGAAAACCTTCAAGAAATCAAGAAATCAAGAAAATGAGGAAATGTCACTTTCAGAGATAGGAGTCAAGGAGGTATCAAAGGAAAAGGAGATACTTGTGCAACAGATCTTCCACCAGTGACGAATGTTTACCTGGTTCAGGGGTTTAAATAAAAATTAATTAGTGTCAGTCAACTCTGTGATGAAGGTCTGATGGTTCAGTTCACAAAAATTGATTGCAAAGCGATTGACGAGAAAGGAAGAGTTATGCTACAAGGAATTCGATGAGGAAACAACTGTTACATGTAGGAAAACTCCTCACAATGCTTATGTGCTAGGGATGATCTGGATTTGTGGCATCAACGACTAGGTCATATGAACATTAGACATCTGACAAACATTATTGATAAGGAGATAGTTCGTGGAGTGCCTCAGCTCAAACAATCAGATAAGATGGTGTGTGGTCCCTGCAACAAGGGAAAACAAGTCGAGGTGCCGCAAAAGAAGGTTCAAGATATTCAGTCAAAGATAATACTTGATCTAGTACATATAAATATGATGAGTCCAATGCATACAAAAAGTATTGCAGGAAAGAGGTATGTGTTTGTGCTAGTTGATAATTTCTCAAGGTTCACATGGGTCAGATTCATTCGAGACAAGGCTGACACAGTGAAAAGTTTCAAGATCTGGACACTAAAACTGTTGAATGGGAAAGGTGATTAGAAGTAGATTCAGAGTGATCATAGTGGTGAATTTCTGAATGAAACCATGAAGACATTTCGTGAGAGCCAAGGTATTGTACATCATTTCTCTGCACCAAGAACACCTCAACAAAATGGTGTAGTAGAAAGGAAGAATATAACTCTACAAGAAATGGCCAGAGCAATGATGCATAGAAATGATGGGCTAAACAGATTTTAGGCAGAAGCAATCCATACCGCATGTTACATTATCAATAGAGTCTATGTCAAGAGGGGTACTACAAAGACTCCTTTATAAAATTTGGAAGGGAAAGGTACCAAATCTGGGGGTATTTCCGTTATTTAGATGCACATGTTATATCCTCAATGACAAGGACCATCTGGGAAAATTTGATGCGAGAAGAGATGAGGGCATTTTCCTAGGTTGGTCTAAAAGTAGCTGAGCAAATTGAGTATATAACACTCGATCGCAGATGATCATGGAATTAGTAAATGTTGTGCTTGATGATGTATCAGCTATGAAATGGACTATTGGTGGCTTAGACAGTGACACAGATGAGACTAGCACAGACCGAGTTGGTAACACAAACAAGTATGATAGGAAAAGCACAAGTAGAGGTTGTTTCTTCTTAGAAAAGAATATGATTTCGTGGTTGAGAAAGAAACAGAACATGTGTCTCTATCTACAACAGAGGCGGAATATATTTCTATGGGAAGCTGCTGCACACAACTCATATGGATGAAACAAATGTCAGCTAATTACGGAATGGACTCTGGACTGTTCTTAATTATTGCAACAACAAAAGTGTTATTGACATAACTAAAAATCTGGTACAAAACTCAAGGACAAAACACATTGACATAAGGCACCACTTCATTAGAGAGCTGGTGGAGGAAAAAACAGGCAGTGATTAAACATGTTGTCACAAATATGCAATTAGCTGATTATTCACAAAACCATTGGATTTTAATCGTTTTGTCAACTTAAGAAATGTATGTGAGATATAATGGTTTGTCGATTGTGCAGGGTTGTGATAGGTACTGGTTCAGGTGTATATAAGGCTTTGACTATGTTTGGAATTTAGAATCCTAGATGGAAAAAGCTGCGAATCATGTTGTCATGCTCTGAAATGTACAAGTTCCGCATAAAGAAAGGTTGCAAAAAGCTGAAGAAGAACTTTAAAGTCTTATGAAAAAAAATTCTTGCACTTGAGAAGTCAAGTGATGGTGCAAGCCTTACTATGTCAATATCTGTGACAGTGGTTGTACTTGAGGAAAAAAAATGATTGTACAAGCTGTGATCGCTGAAATAAAGCTTATATCTACCAAATTCAAGCTTCTTTTTATGACGGATAAATGTTGAAAACTTACTAGGCATGATAAAGGCATGACAATGAAAGTTATCCTTCAAAGGCATGATCACCAAATGTCACAAGTCTAAAAGAGCTAAGTATATGCCTTGATCTAGATGTTGAGGCAACCCCTGTAGTACTTTATAAGAAAAAGGTCTATGAAATTCAAAAATGAATAGTAATTAAATTTCCCTTTTCAATTTAATTCAAAGCTGAAGCACATGTGACGCCATTGCAGGTTATATTCCCACTATGTGATATGATTGCTAGTGGTTGCGTTAGTGTAGTCTATGAGTTGTATCACTAATATGTGTCGTCAAGTGTTGCAATGAATCAGGGATGGTCTGGATTAATTCTAGTAAGTTGAGACATCATGCACTGTATCAAGAAATACTTAAAAGAAATGTTATCTTTGATACTTTTCTATGGAAATGAAAAATGTGTGTATCGCAGAGATCTGGATTGATGGCACAAATGAAATACATTATGGCTAGTAGACTTATCGAAAAATTCCTTCGAAAGGTAGAGGTGTGCATCAGTCAGGGAAGACGAAGAGAAAGACAAAGTCCACCACTGCAACAACTGAAACAACGAAGGTTTGTCTACACGTGTTTCTACATGTCAGAATTTCCACATGATACTGATAGCTTAGAATTTCGCCCGATATAACACTATAAGCGCACAGAAAGTGCGTTGTAGTGGTTTGGGATCGAATCCACAGAAACCAAAGGTAGCACGAAGAATTTCAGATCAAACAACGGGCAAAGGCGAAAAGTATGTTTTTTAAGAGATATAGAAAATCAAAATTAAGAGGCAAAGAAAACAAGCAAACGAAAAAGAGGTTGTAAATCAATCAAAGAAGAGTTGAGCATTGGGTATTCTCAGGGAATCATTTCATTGTTGATTCGAATTATTGATTAGGGAACATAATTTAAACCATCTTAAACGCAAACACTAATATAGAACTGATCTACTTCCGTAGTATCAATTCCCCATGTATTAGAAACCTCGAGACTAACTTTCTTTAACTCTTGGATTCTAATCAAGCATTCTAAATAGGTTTGATAGGTTCATAAATCACTTAAACTTCAACTTCCATTGGCTTAAGATAAATTGCTCATTTAGGATTCTTTCAGGAATTTAATCGAACACTTTCTAGGCGTTAAACAATCTAAGATCAAAAACTAAGTGATTAAGTTAATTTCTTGCATTATGAACAACCCTAGATGAAGATCCAATTGATTAAATCCCTAATCATACAATTGTATGTCAGCAATTCATGAATCCTTATGTGAGAACCCTAAGCAAAATATTCACTCATGATCAGAGAAACAACACAAATCAAATCAGAGAAAGACATCATTGTATTGATCAAAAATAAAGAGTAAGGTTGAGAATTCTTCTCAGATTCGAAGTACGGAAGATTATTCTTCTCTCAAGGCTTACAAATCTCTCACTTGCTCTTAAACTCAGAAAAATAACATAATGAAAGTGTAAACACGAGTTAGGTTTTAGTTATGAAATCCGGTTCACGATAAGTTCGATTTGGTTCTACGTAAAATCGGTTTGCGAATTCGAGATAGAGATTGATCAATCCTGGACATGGATCGATCGATCCATGTCCTTCTGTCAGGAAATTTTTCTTCTCTTCACAAACACTTCCTTCGATGCTTGAAATCCATCCAAAATGCGTTCTTTTCGCACATTCAAGCTCGATTTCTGTGAAAACACTAAAGAACACAAATTCGCTCCAAAGAGATCTGAATACATACTAAAAATCATATTTCTCGACTAAAAACCGTAATAAAACCACTAAAATGTTAACACATCAAATCCCCATACTTGAATCTTTGCTTGTCTTCAAGTAAAGGAAACGAAGATTAAGCCTATAGGAAAAGAAGTTTGAAAACCGAATGGACCTTATGCTATCAGTAGACCTTACTTCTACACTACTTTCGCTAACCATATAGACTTAGGACAGTTAGAACATTCTCCCCAAGAATCTCTACATGATCTCCCAACCCCATCTGTAATCTAAAGTTTGAACATACAAACTCAAGATTAATGTTAATAACTCTCTACATTCATTCATGATAAGCGTGAAACTTTTTCACCAAAGTACTCGTAATCAGGAATTCATGATAGGTATTCAAGGCTTTTAGTAGTGAGGCTTAGAGCGTTTCGGCTATCAAAAACTGCGCCAGGATGCAAGACATTATGCAAAATTGCAGGAGAGAAAGAGTATATTGATACCCATGTCCCCTAACTACCCAAGTACAAACCACCAATCAAAAAGTAAACCAAATACGTGCATTCTTTAGGGTGAATCCAATCAACAAAATAATATGCAAATGCTAATTTATAAACCAGATATGAAGAAAAAGAAAACAATTTTCGTTTTTTCATATACAAACGAAAATTTGGTAGAAATTAGCAATACAACGATGTTTTTAAATTTTAAAACACCCATACAACATGAAGAAATGCAACATATCCATCTAAACCTTCAAAACACCCAACACCGAGAAATCAAACACTAAGGACCGTGTCTAAACCACCTAAATCGTTTAATCCTACCTAAGCAATTAGAAGGATCATGTCTACCTTATTTTCTCCATTGTTTTTAAACATGTGTGCATATAAGATAAAAAAGAAATGCATGGAGATTCAAGGAGATAAGGTAAGGGTGTGGTTCCAGACTAAAGATGACTCTGATCACTCAGGATTACCGAAAAGAACGTTAGAAAAATGGGGATGTAATCCTAAATGATGGGTTTGATTCCTCATTTCAAGTTCCTGGATCAAAGCAATTAAGTTCATAATAAAGTAAAGTTAATAACATTTCAGAAAAAAATTCTGAGATCCAGAGATTTCTGGTGGGGAGTTTCGTCATGAGTTATTCCGGTTTGTCTGCGCTAAAAGCCCAAATAAAATGGTCAATGAGAACATAAATAGAGTGCAATGCGCAGAGATAACAGTATGAAATTATCATAAAGCATAAACAATCCATAAAACTGACTCAATAAAAACATCAAAATGACTCAAACATCACACCAAAAGAAAAAAAGCATAAGTAACCTACCCTAGACTTATCTCACACCGTCTCGGCGTGAAACGAATCCAAAGAAGGGGTAAGTAGCTAATAACGAAAAAATTCCAAATAAAAGGAAAAATAAAACAGAAATGAAAAGAAAAAAGAAAAAGAAACTTACTTGAAATTGTGTGATATAGCTGAGTAATTTGGACAAAGATCGATCAATCCTTGACAGGGATCAATCGATCCCTGTCCTTCTGTTTAGGGACCTATTTCCTAAAATACTTAGGCTAAAAATACAAAAAACGTCCAAAGCACCAAAAACCAAAACACAAAAGTGAAGAACCCTACAAACTAGCTAAAATGAAAAAGAAAATTACCTAGTGGGTTGCCTCCCACTCAGCGATTGTTTAAAGTCGCGAACCTAACTGTAGTGTTGATGGATCAATTTGGAAGGATCTTTGAACTAGATCCGAAGCAAGCTCCTCCATCAAAACTCTTCACTTGAAGGATGTTGTTCATCAATTTCTATACAGAAGCCTTGCCCTTCTCTTTAAACTCTGGTGTAAGGATCGCCCTAACCTTGGAAAAAGGTTTGAATTTCCCTTTACACTTCACTTTGTACTCCATCGCACTTCCATCGCATCCTTGAGGTATCAATGTCAACTCAGAATCCTCCTTAACCGCGTACTCTTTCTGCTTCACCTTCTTTTTGGTATTGAGTTTTCTCACTGTAGAATGAACGTCTCCATCTAGGATTTGTTTGATGTCGTTCTTTTCAGCAATCTCCAATGTATCTTAACTCAATAAACCATGCTCTTTGTCCATTCGTGATCAGGAAATATGAAAAGAATCATCGGTGTAAGGTTCCTCCACAACCTCCTCAATAACATCAGTCAATGTGTCCACCCAAAATGTATGCTCATCAATGGTAGGCTTCTTCATTGACTTCTCAAGGTTGAAACGCACATCCAGTTTTCCCAACGGCAGATCAATTTGACTTAAGATGATAGGATCCTTGGGTTCTTCGTCAAGCTCCAAGACTTCAAAATCAGTGTATACATAGCCTTTCCCAACACCAACATGAATGTTATCGAGAATACCTACTGGCCTTCGAATTGATCTATCAGTAAGTATCAATGACATCTTCGTGGGCTTATATTTCACCATGTTTAGCCTCTGGAAGACAGACAACATCATCAAACTAACTCCAGAGCCCAAATCACGTAGACATCTCTCCAAAGTAAGCGATCCAATCCTGCAAGGTAAAACAAAAGGACATGGATCTTCATGTTTCTCCGGTGCGATGTTCTGAAGAAATGCGCTACACTCCGCAGTAAGAACCGATACAGCCTGTTCTAAGGTCATACGATCTGAAAGAATCTCCTTCATGTACCTCTTAAGAGAAGGTACCATCTTGATTGCTTCTACGAAAGGCAATCGCACATGTAATTCACCGACTAGATTCTTTAACTTCTCATACTCACGTTCCTTCATCTTTTGACGGGGTCTAAAAGGATACGGAGGCTTGGGAATGTAAGGCAAGGGTGGAACATACTCATCCTCAACTCCTGTGCCTTTGATTCATCGTGAAAATCTGACGAACCTACGTTAGGACAGGGATCGATCGATCCGGGGATAGGGATCGATCGATCCTTATCCCTTTGTCCAGAGGCTTTAAAAGCCAAGGATCGATCGATCCTGGGACAAGGATCGATTGATCCTTTTCCCTCTGTGAGTGACGAGTTTTCAACTCTTTTTCACTTCGCACAATAATAGCATTGCAGTATTCCTTCGAATTCTTCTCTGGTTTGGCTGAAATGACACCTGGTGGAGCTCTGTTGCTCGTAGAAGTCTGAGCAACCTGTGTATCCAACATCTTCATTCGAACACTGATACCCTCAAACTTCCCATCGATATCATTTTACATACTATCAACTTTCTGATTGATGTCTGCAGCCAACTTGGTGTGATTTTCCAACACTTGGTGTAACATCCGTCTTAGAGCACTGTCTTTAGAAGATGTAGAAGATTGTCTCTGGTTCTGATTTTGATATCCCGACTGATAGTTGTTCTTGAATCCTCTTGAACCAAATTGCTTCTGTTGATAGCCATTGTTTCCGAAACCACTGTTCTGATTCTTGTTCTGAAACTTGGAGTTGAAGACACTCTGATTCTGTTGGTATGGCTTGTTCCGGAATTGGTTATGTTGGTTGAAACCTCTTTTACCAAAGTTCCCCTGACCTCTAATGTAATTCACATCTATTTGTCCACAATTCAACTCCTCAGACATGAACTCATGATACATCTGTCCCATTTTCCGCTCTTGAAGGACAAGTGCATCGTTCTGTTCCCCAACAAAGTGTACTCCTTGCTGATCTTTTTTCATTAGCTCATCGAGCTTTGACTGCAGATCATCAATCCTCTTCACATCTGATGATACAACCCCTCTACCACGGTCATAATATGATCTTCGATCGGCCTAACTATTCGCCATTTTATTCATCAGCATATAAGCTTCTTCTACAGTCTTTATCATGAAATCACCATTGCTCGCGGTGTCCATAACATTCTAATATTTCTCCTCAACCCCGTTATAGAAATGTTGAGGAGATTCCAATCTGAGAACTCATGATGAGGACAATCATTGAGGTACTCCTTGAATCTTTCCCAAGTTGCATAAAAACTCTCAGAACCAAATTGGTGAAATCCAGGAATCTTATTTCGGAGAGACATATACCTCGATTTCGTGAAGAAATGCCCAAGGAAAGCAGCCTTGATCTCGTGCCATGTCTTCAAAGAATCAGGCTCCAAACTGTTGTACCATCTCATAACTTTTTCATTCAGAGAAAATATGAATAACTTGCATTTCAGAGCTTCAACAAATACTCTGTTGTGCTGGATAATATTGCAAATGGCTTCAAATTTATCCAGATGGTGCATTGGGTTATGTGATGGCAACCCATGAAACTGATTATGCTGCACCAAGTTAATGAGACTAGTCTTGATCTCAAAGTCTCTTCTATCCATGGGCGACAGATGAATCCTAGCACGATTCACATAGAAAGCCTCCGGAGTGTCATATTGTGCCAGAGTCATCTTCTGTTGAGGTTGATTTGCGCGTTTTGGCCCCACTGCTGCAACATTCTGCTGGCTAATTTTCTGAGCACCAACATTAGCACCACCTTCAGCACGTGGATCACCTCCTGGAAGGACTCCAGGAAAGAGAGGATTTTGATGAACTTGAATGTTATCACCCATGTTATCACCCATGATTTCAGCGAACTCAAGTTCCTCAATAACCTCCAACAGCTTCTCCTTTTTCTTCTGTCTCTCTAGATGCCCTGGTTCCGGCTTAAACTTGAGAAGATTCGCGATTTCTTGGCTTCTAGTGTGAGGCATGTTCATGCACCTGAAAGTACAAAAACAAAGAAGAAAAAGAAGAGATTGAACAAAATAAAGACAAATGCCTTAGGCACGCAATGATCCTAAGTTCTAAGATGAGCTATTGGTCTCCGGCAACGGTGCCAGAAAGCTTGATAGCTCAGATTTTTGCCCTAGATAATACTGCAAGCGCACATAAAGTACGTTGTAGTGGTTCGGGATCGAATCCACAGAGACCAAAGGTAGCACGAAGAATTTCATATCAAACAACGGGCTAAGGCGAAAAGTATGTTTTGTAAGAGATGCAGAAAATAGAAATTAAGAGGCAAAGAAAACAAGAAAATGACAACGGGGTTGTAAATAATTGAAAGAAGAGTTGGACATTGGGTATTCTCAGGGAAACATTTCATTGTTGATTCGAATTATTGATTAGGGAACTTGATTTAAACCGTCTTGAACTCAAACACAAATAAAAAACTGTTATACTTTCATAGTATCAATTCTCTATGTATTAGAAACCTCGAGACTAACTTCTGAACTCTCGGATTCTAATCATGAATTCTAAACAGGTTTGATAGGTCCATAATTCACTTAAACATCAAATTCCATTGACTTAAGATAAATTGCTCATTTAGGATTCTTTCAGGCATTTAATCGAACATTTTCGAGGCGTTAAACAACCTAAGATCAGAAACTAAGTGGTCAAGTTAATTTCATGCATTACGAACAATCCTAGATTAAGATCTAATTGATTAAATCTATAATCATACAATTATATGTCAACAATTCATGAATCCCTATCTGAGAACCCTAAACCCAACAAGCAAACTACTCACTCATGATCAGAGAAACAACACAAATCAAATCAGAGAGAGACATCATTGTATTGATAAAAAATAAAGAGTAAGACTCAGAATTCTTCTCAGATTCGAAGTACGGAAGATGATTCTTCTCCCAAGGCTTACAAATCTCTCACTTGCTCTCAAAACTCAGAAAAATATCATAATGAGAGTGTAAACATGAGTTTAGGTTTTAGTTATGAAATTCGGTTCACGATAAGTTCGGTTTGGTTCTTCATAAAACGGTCTGCGAATTCGGGATAGGGATCGATCGATCCATGTCCTTCTGTCAGGACATTTTTCTTCTCTTCACAAATACTTCCTTCGATGCTTGAAATCCATCCAAAATGCGTTCTCTCGCACATTCAAGCTCGATTCATGTTAAAACACTAAAGAACACAAATATGCTCCAAAGGGATCCGAATACATACTAAAAATCATATTTCTCGACTAAAAACCGTAATAAAACCAATAAAATGGTAACACATAAGATACCTACAAACTCCAACATGTAAGTTTGCTTGATCTCTCAAACATCTGTCCAACAGGTAAGTCTGTTCGATCCCTCAAATATCTGGTTATTACTAATGACTTTGGTTTTTTAACTTTGCGTGCTCTCAAGCAAGGGGAGAATAAGTGTCGAAGTGGCTGATGGAGCTTAGATGATGGGGGAGTGGTCGAATATGGAAGTTGTTTTTGATTTTCTTTTTTAGGTGGTATTCGATTCACTAGTGTAGGTTTATGGAGGAGTAAGAGAACATACATGGTTCTTTTGGAGTTGTTTTAGTGGTTTGTCTCATATGTTGTTGCAGGTGTACGTCAATGTTAGGGAGAGACACAAAGTTGTGTTGGAGTTCTTTAAATCTCATGAACTTTTTGACTTGTCTACGTTGTGTGGTAGTTGTGTGGTTTATATGTTGCAGGTGCTTGTGAGACACAAAGCTAAAAAGGGGGAGATTAAAGATGCAAGAGCTCTGAAAGTACATGTGATACTGCTTATGACAGTACCTGTGACAGTGAGGCGAGTGATGATGTCACAAGAGACGTCAGCAGCAACGAGATCTTGGATAAGGACGAGCTGAAGATTTTGTTGGAACAAAAATATTCTCGGATGATTTGAAGATCTAAATTGTTGGGATTCAGAAAGGATATATTTTAAAGGATTTTGTTGGGAAGATAATCATGAATATATTTACTTCCTATATTTCATGATTATTTTGTTTTTCTAGGGTTTCTTTCTATTAGTATAAGTAGATTAGAAACGTTGTTTTTCTTTTTTAACGTTTTCAAAGGAGAAGAACCCTAGCTTGGAGATCTTTTGTAAGAAGTTAAAGGTAAGAGACTCTTGAACTTCGTATTTGGCTCTTGAGTAATATAGGCTAGAGATTAGTAAGATAAGATTGTCTTAATCTTACTATAATTTTTCTGTTCAAAAATTTGTATGGTTCGTTGAAGGAGATCTAATAATATACAAAAGTCTTGGAGAGAAATTTGATGTTACAATCTTGAAATCGTTCCTGTGATTCACTTTCTGTATATTCGATTGTTCATGTTACAAAAAGCCTCTCCAACCATTTGGTATCAAAACTATACCATTTTAATATAATTTTAACAATAAAATTTTTGTTCTCCAATGGCAACACCAAATTTCGTTTAAAAACTATATCAACTATTATTATATTATTCACTACATATTTTCTTATTTTAGATTTACAATAGATATTCATTATTATATCATAACATTCAATTAAACATGTTAGTTTAAAATATTTGTCACAAAATAAAAATAATATTCATTATTTCAATATATAATAATCTTAAATATTTGTCACAAAATAAAAATAATATTCATTATTTCAATATTTAATAATCTTAAAATAGTATATTTGGAAAAACTAGTTCGATACATGTAAATTTTATAATATATAGTTATTTTATTGTGTGAATTTAATGAAAAACCATAAGGAAATAATATATAAGTTTTAGGGAGTTCAAAACAATATTAATAAATTTTTTTTGGAGATTTATGCAATTAACCCCTTATCTTTGACCAAGAAAAAGGAAAAACATTTTTAGGGATAATATGATAAATTGGTTTGTAAGAAATAGTGGGGGTTACAAAATTAAATAATGGTTATTTTATTGTGTGAATTTAATGAAAAATCATAAGGAAATAATGTATAAGTTTTAGGGAGTTCAAAAAATATTAATAAAAAATTGGAGATTTTAGCAGTTAACCTTTACTTTTGACAAAGAAAAAGAAAAAAATGTTTAAGGATAATATGATAAAATGGTTTAAAAGAAATAATGGGGGCTAAAAAAATTCAATAATGGCGTTTATTTAGTATAATTACCCTATTTTATTATTACATGTGTATTTTATTTTTTCTTTTAATATTTATTTCACTTAATATTTTATTCATAAAATAAGTAAATAATTTTTGGTGTTGTGAATATTGTTATATCAAATTTCGTATGATATATTAGTATAACACTAAAATGATATAATATTTAGAGTATTATTAGAAAGGTTTTCGCGAGAAAATTACACTTAAATAATTGTGTATTGTTTCATTGGAGGTAGCTAATAAACTAGTGATTATTTAATACTATACTATAAATATAATTTTGATATGTGTTTCTACACATAATACATAAATTATAGGGAAATTTGGTGCTATATCTATTGAACATTAATTAATTAAATTTTTAACTAACACTTAAAAATTCATTCTCTCTCATCAAATAAAATTACAAAACATCCCCCACCCCTACTCTCAGCCACATCCACGTTTCTTTTCTTTTACAAACACCCACCCAACAATTTTTTTTTAGCTTTTTGTATTTAAAAAAAGTATTGCTGAAAATTTCAATTACATAAAAAATTATACATTTTTAAAGAAATTTAGCATAAGTTGAATTTTTAAAATCGGATATATATTTTAACTATTGCTATTGAAGATGTTACAAGTCACTATATATGTAAATTTTATTTCTTTTTTTCAGAAATACTATTTTGGAATGTGTGTCTGCAATTTTTTCTTTTTAACCAACACTCCATTGAAATTTTTTTCTACCGTTTCCCGAATGTATGGTCTAAAGTTTGGTTTAAGATGTAGGGTTAAGAGTTTATGGTATAAGATTTGGGTTTAGATTTTAGGTTTAGGATTTAGAGTTTAGGTTTAGGGTTTAGAGTTTATGGTATAAAGTTTGGGTTTAGAGTTTAGGGTTTAGAGTTAAAAATTTAGGGGTTGTTGTTGTTAGAATTCACTAGTCCCATAAATAGTCTGTCTATAAAAATAGAATGTCTATAAAAATCGAATGTGTACGAAACTGTTGTTTGTGGTATAAAGTTTGGGTTTATAGTTTAGAGATTAGGGTTTAGATTTTATGAGCAAAGGTTTGTATATAGTGTTTAAAGTTTAGTATTTAGAGTTTAAAGTTTAGGGCTGTTGTTATTAGATTTCAATATTCCAGTAAATAATCTGTCTATAAACATAGAGTGTCTAAAAAAATAGTATGTCTATATTTTTGTTTTATATTCTAGTAAATAGTATTGTTTTCAGAATATTTTGTATGTCATGATTTGTAGAATGTGTAATTATGTGATCTACCACAAACAGCTATTTCGACCCATTATTATAAGTTAGATTTTCATATATTGGTTTACTAGTGAATTATATACTCTCAGTGATAAAACGTCTACAAAATAGTATGTCTATTTTTTTCATTATATGCTATATAATGTTTCCCGTCTTGTCGCGGTGACCCCCTGTGGGTGATTCTGGAGGCACCCGAAATTATAACGATTCAAAAAGCTGTTGTTTCTTATTGAAACACATAGTTATAGAAATAGAATGTCTATAAAAGTAGTAATATTATTATTACAAAACACAATGTTCAAATATTGTTTTCAAAATATGCATCCGTTTTGAAAAATTCGAAACATGATTTACTTAACAAAAAATCTATATTTTTTTGCGTATTTAAAATTTTTATTCGACATATTTATATAGAAAAGTATAAAAAAAAATAAAAGAGGTAAAGTGAGAGGAAAAAAACCATATTCAAACCCACAAGCCGATAAGAAGAAAGTGCGAAAAAAATACCAAAATTACGTTGATAATTAAATAATAAATTGGTTAGGTTAAATATTTAAATAATTTATGTTTTTGAATATTTGACAAATTAACTCTAAATTATATATTATATATTATTTAACGTGGGTGTTTGGTGGGGTGAGAGAGTATGAAAAAGAAAATTAACTTATATTGCACAAGTGACTTATACAATAAGTCATCATTTTGAGATCGGAACAAGTGGATCTGTTTTGGAAATCATCATTTTGCAGTCGTTGTTTTTTCTTTTTCGCCAAGATCATCATTTTGCAGTCTAGAATACAGAGAAAAGCGACCATATTTTGATATTCATTTAATTAAACTGTAATATCCCGAAACCGGGTTCGGTTCAAACCGAAGGGATCAGTTTAGGAGAACCGAAAACCTTAGGACAACTCTCGTCTCTTTCTCCCTATTTAAACCCGCAACCACCTCGAGAAACGCACCACACTATTCCCCGCAGCGAAGCTCTGTCGAAATCCTTCTCCGAAACCGCAAACCATAGCCGTCGAGCCATACCCGTGCGATCCGAGCCTTCCCGCGAGCCAACGTCGATCACCGAGCCGCCGCTGTCATTTCCCGTACCCGAGAACCGCCGATCGTCACCTCCGTTCGCGAACCGAGGACCCGCAGCCGCGATTCCCGAGCCATTCGAGCCTCATCGTGCGCCACTCTCTCCTCCCCGAGCCTCGTCGTCAACTTTGGAGCCTCCTGCCTCATTTCCCGCTGCCGATCAAGCCTCCCAGCCGCTGTCCCCAACGATCCGTGAGCTGCAAGCTGCCGCCAAAGCTTCTCCGCCTCCGATTGTGCGGCTGCTCTGTCGTTCATCTCGATCCGCGACTCCCAGCCGTCTCGAAGCCACGAGTCTCCCTCCGCGTTTTCGCCGTCGCCGCCAGAACCGTGAGGTAGAATCTCACGTTTCCGTGTTTCCGTTTCGTTTTCCGTAGGATTAGATCGTTTCCGTAGTTTTTCTGTGCTCGGTTCTAGGAGTTTCCATTTATGGAAACTTTCCATTTTTGGCAAGTTCCCAATTTGGAAGGTTTCTATTTTTGGAAAGTTTCCTTTTCAGGAAAGTTTCTATTTTGGGCAGGATTCACGATTTAGAAAGTTTCTGTTTTAAGAAAGTTTCCATTTATGGCAGATTTTCATAAATAGAAAGTTTCCTTTTTAGGCAGGTTTCATATTTAAGGTCTAATCTGAATTCCTTCTTTGGTTCAGGTCCAGAAGTCAAGTAGCTGTTCCGAAAGTTATCCGCGCCCAGTCTCCGCGTCTGCAGTTGCCAAGGTGAGGCGCTATTCCCGTAACTATCCCCCGTAGAATTGCCTTAGGATGTTTTCATTGCTAGCATAGGGTTAACGCGTCTTGCTTGCTAGTCCTGATTGAGAGTCGAGTCAGTCTGTTTAATGATTGAAATGTTAGGTCTAGGAAATTGAACTAGTGCTTAGGATATGATGATTGAGATTGGAAATGTGTTGATGGAAATGTTTTCGCCCCCGGAGAAGTGAAAGAAAGTCCTGAGTCCACACAAACCGGGGAGTTGGAGAGTGAGATAGCCGGTCACTATGGTGGTTTCTGGCAGGTTAAGGCGTTTTGGAGAAAATCAGAGGTTTTGTCTAGGACATCTTTGTATGTCATGTGTGATTGCGACACAATATGTGTCTGTTTGGTGCTAATTCTATATTATCTGTGAATGCATGTTAAGTCCGTTTTGCGGTGTTGCGTGTCTTTCAATTCCATGCCTCACTAGGTGATTCCCCTGTCACTCACCCTCTCTTCCCCTCGTCCCTCTCCCTTTTTGTCCCTGCAGGTGAGTATGACGAGTAATTGGACGGATGATGAAGGAACTGTGTTGTTCATTTTCGGGACCGAGTTTCCTTAAATTGCTTTCTATGGTTTTGACTTGGTTTTAGTTCTTTTAGACTTGTTTACTTTTTCTTTTCTGTGGGTGAGAAGACTCTATTCACATATGGAGCTCTGCCTAGCAATAACATGGATTTATCTTTGTGATGGATTTTGGAATAAGATTTTTATTAGAATTGCTCTGGGAGATTTTTTGTGAAGTTGGAGTTAGATAAGGAAGATAACAGATCCGGGAGGGACTTTGGCCAGGTGAACCGGGGTGTTACAAAGTGATATCAGAGATTAGGTTTTTGCCAAACCGGTTCTGACCCAGGAGGCTTCGGTTTTCGATTCGGTTCTGTGTTTTCAAATGTTTTGGGAAAAGGGGATTTTAAAAGAAAAAGAGAATACTAGTTCCGTCTGAATCTACCTAGTTCGTTGTCGCTAAGCCTTTCCTCTTCTTCTTCTTCAAGTTTGAAGCCGGTCTAATCAAGGTCTTCCTTTGCAGATGGTCGCCACCAGAAGAGTGAGCGGTAACCAGCCTCGTGATGCTGCCGGAAATCAATCGAGAGTTCAGCCCCAGGTTCAGCCATTGATTGCTCCTGTTGTTGTAGTCGAAGAAGTTGTTCAGCCTGTGAATGTTCCTGCTGTTGTGGTTGAGGAAGTCGCTCACCCTCTGATTGCTGCTGTTGCCAAGAATGTCACTAATGTCCGGCCCGCCAACTCACAGGAGATTGTAGGCGAGAGTAGGAATAATCGCCGGAACACTGTCAGTGAGACTAGAGCGTCTCAGAGGACCGCAAGGTCTATCACCCGCAGAGCTGCCGAGGATGCTCTAGCGGAAGCTGCCAGGCTTGGTGCTAGGAATGAGGAGTTGGAAGCCGAACTAGCCAGGCATCATGCTAGCCAAGGTCAAGCATAGAGCCAGAGGACAATTGCTTCCACCGCCCCCTCCACCGCCGGCCAGGATGCCGCCGTTTGTGCTGCCACCGCCGCAGAACCGTTTCCGCAATGGATCGTCCTACTGGGATTACATTAAGCAGCTCAGAGATATGGGAACAAAAATGTTTGAAGGGAAATTGGACCCTGTTGTTACTGATGACTGGAAAAGGAAGCTGGAGCAGAATTTAGACCATCTGCAGTGTCCAGAGATGTACCGCCGAGCTTTAGCTGTGCACTATCTGAAGGGAGACACCTTAGTCTGGTGGAGCGGTAAGGTTGAAAATACTCGGGGAGAGTATGAGCTGTCTTGGAACGACTTCAAGACACTGTTCCATAGGAAGTATTTTCCGCGAGAAGCGTTGGATACCATGGAGCACCAATTTCTAACTATCACCCAGGGGAATCAGAGTGTCCGTCAGTATGAGGAGGAGTTCAGTCGTCTCCGTCGTTTTGCTGGTAGATATCTGGAGGAGCAAGAGCTGATCAGAAGGTTCCTGAACGGACTGAACTTTGAGATTAAGAACCGCTGCAAGTTGGTAAAGTATGTCTTTCTGGATGAGCTGATAGAGAAGGTAGCTGATCAGGAGAAGGGTCTGAAGGAGGAAAGAGAAAAGAACATGCCACTTCCGCCTCGAGTGAACCCGAATAGTCGCAAGAGGGATCTCAACCAAGCCTTTGGACATGCATACGTGCCGCAGCCACGAGCCTTCCGTTGTTACAACTGCAATTAGGTGGGGCACAGGAGAGCAGAATGTCTGTACCCGCAGCAGCTAAACCGGTCAATCCAAGAGGAAATCCGCCAGTAGCTAACCCGCCAGCAGCTAACCAGCCAGCAGCTAACCTGCCAGGAGTCAATCCACCAGCACCCATCGTGCGTTGCTACAACTGTGGTCAGAGGGGTCACTACGCCAGGATGTGTACGGAGCCTCGAGTTGATTTTCTCCCGCCGCCGCCGCCATTGCCGCCGCGTGCGCCTCGCCCGCAGGGCCCAACACCTTAAGTCTTTACTGCAGAAGTGGTTGAGGAGGAAGAAGAGCCCGAAGCTGCTGTCCATGCCACTGACGGCTATGAAGGAGTTGAGCCTATTGCCGGTATGTTGTTCATCCTTTCTGTTCTATTAGTAGAAGTCCGTGTTGTTGTGAAAATAGTCAGTCAAATAGAGCGTTCGAACCCTAGAATAATTAGGACCGCCCTTCTGTAGGAACTGTATTGGTGGGATGAGAAGTCGCCTATACTATGTTCGATTCTGCAGCTACGAATAGCTTTGTGAGACCCCAGATGGTGAAGAGGTGGAATTTTCGTGGCAAGTTTGTCCAGAGAAGTCGGAAAGTCGCAACAGTTGTCAAGGAGAAGATGGGAGCCACTGGAATCCATGTGGGAGTGCCAATTGTCATTGGAGGGAAGGAGTTCGCCGGAAACCTAACAGAAATGGAGATGGGCAGATATGACGTAATCCTAGGAATCGATTGGTTGGATCGTCATGGAGTGGACCTAGACTGCCGTCAGGCGCAAGTAAGGATCCCCGGAGCTGAGGAAGGCGTCATTTTCCAAGGATTTAGGACGGGTTCCGGAGTCCCAATCATCTCCATGTTGCGAGCAGAGGAGCTCATAAGGAAAGGGAATGAAGCGTTCATCGCAACAATCACAGTCACTAAGGAGTGTGATTCGGTGGAAATTAAGAACATTCTCGTGGTAGCTCAGTATGAGGACGTATTTGAGCCACTAACAAGACCACCGCCCGAAAGAAGAGATGCTTTCACCATAGAGCTTGAACCAGGAACGGCTCCTGTGTCTCGAGCGCCATATCGTCTGGCACCCGCCGAGATGGCAGAGTTAAAGAAGCAGTTGGGGGATCTGATCGAGAAAGGTTTCATCCGTCCGAGCAGTTCGCCATGGGGAGCGCCAGTCCTGTTTGTAAAGAAGAAGGATGGCACCTTTCAGTTATGCATCGACTACAGAGGTCTGAATAAATTCACAGTTAAGAACCGGTACCCGTTATCGCAGATAGATGAGTTGTTGGACCAACTCCAAGGAGCTTCGTGGTTCTCCAAGATCGATCTGGCATCAAGATATCACCAGATTCGAATCGCGGAAGAAGATGTGCGAAAGACGGCCTTTCGTCCCCGGTACGGGCACTATGAGTTTGTAGTCATGCCGTNTTGACGAATGCACCAGCTGCCTTCATGAAGTTGATGAATGACGTCATCAGGAAGCATCTGGACAAGTGCGTGATTGTCTTCATCGATGACATCCTGAGGTATTCCAAGACTAAGGAAGAGCTTGCCCAGCACTTAAGGATTTTGCTAGAAACTTTAAGGGAGCAGAAGTTGTATGCCAAACTCAGTAAGTGTAGCTTCTCGCAAAAGGAAATAGGATTCCTAGGGCATGTAGTCTCAGAATCTGGAGTCGCAAGTGATCCAGAGAAGATCAGAGCTATCACCAATTAGCCGATGCCTACCAGCGCTACTGAAGTTCACAGTTTCTTGGGTTTAGCGGGCTACTATCGCAAGTTCGTCCAATGATTCGCCAATCTGGCCAAGTCGATGACTCGCCTTACAGGAAAGGGAGTTAAATTCGAATGGACAGAGGACTGTTCTAAGAGTTTCAAAGCGTTAAAGGACCGACTGACGCAGACGCCAGTGCTTGCTCTGCCGAAGGTAGGGGTACCGTATCAGGTCTATACGGATGCCTCAGGAGTTGGGTTAGGATGTGTTCTAATGCAGCTTGAGAAGGTCATCGCCGATGCCTCGCGACAGTTGAGACCTCATGAGTTAAATTACCCGACGCACAATCTGGAACTAGCAGCAGTGGTTTTCGCCCTCAAAATTTGGAGAGCATATTTGTATGGAGAGAAGATCCATATTTTCACCGACCACAAGAGTTTGAAGTACATTTTCACCCAGTCAGACTTAAATTAGAGGCAGCGCAGATGGGTAGAACTTCTGGCCGATTATGAGATGGAGATTGCCTATCACCCTGGTTAGGCTAACCAGGTTGCAAATGCTCTAAGCAGCAGAAGGACAGATGTGGCCGAGTCAAAGGAGACACAAGAACTGGTAGAGATGATGGCAAGTCTCAGGTTGTGCGCCACTACCATAGAAGATGGGTTAACCGGGTTAGAAGCAGTGGACCAAGCCGATTTGTTGTGGAGAATCCTCGAGGCTCAAACTAAAGACGAGTCTCTTAAGGAGATGGTCGAGAAGGAGGTCATTGGGTACCATATAGCGACCAATGGAACGGTCATGTTCAGAGGCAGAGTCTGCGTGCCAAACGACCAAGAGTTGAGGAAGGAAATTCTGCAGCAGGCTCATTGCTCGAAGTTTTCCGTTCACCCGGGAGTTGTGAAGATGTACCGAGACCTAAAGAGATTTTACCATTGGTGTGGAATGAAAAGAAAAGTCACCGCTTGGGTTTTGCAGTGTCAGACTTGTTAGCTGGTAAAATCAGAGCACCGAGTCCCATGAGGTCTTCTTCGGGATTTACCATTACCACAATGGAAGTGGGATATGGTAACCATGGATTTTGTCACCGGATTGCTTACTACCACTAGAGGTAAGAACGCGATTTGGGTAATCGTCAACCGACTGACAAAGAGTGCCCATTTTCTGCCAATGAAGAGGACTGATGGAGCCGACAAGTTAGCAGAGAAGTATATCAATGAGATTGTCAGAATGCATGGGGTCCCAGTCAGTATAGTGTCAGATCGTGATTTCAAGTTCACATCCATGTTCTGGAAAGCGTTTCAGAAAGCTTTGGGAACAAGGGTACACTTAAGTACCGCCTACCACCCGCAAACCGATGGACAATCGGAAAGGACGATTCAGACCCTAGAGGAAATGCTGAGGTCGTGTGTACTTGAATGGGTTGACAGTTGGTCTAAGCATCTGCCATTGGTTGAGTTCGCCTATAACAATAGCTACCATGCTAGTATAGGGATGCTACCCTATGAAGCTCTCTACGGAAGGCCATGCAGGACACCCCTATTGTGAGGGATTAAACTCACCTCTAAGATTTCAAGAACATGTTTATGTTAAGAAGAGATTACGTGGGTTGAATCCCGTAAGAACCTAGTGAATGAAAGCTATTTGTATTGATGATTATAATCGAAATTAAGAGTACAAAAAGAGGTTTAGTGTAACGAATGTTCAATGAAAAGAGATATGAGTATCACTTAAGAATTATTTTCTCAATACAATGATAATCAAAAAGTAGCTAAAAGTATCTAGGTTGAAGATGAGTTAAAGGAAAACTTTGTTCGCCTCCCCTTCCTCTTATATAGTTCTTTTCCATGTTAGAAAGTTGTTTTAGCAACTCCGAGATCTCCTCCTCAACTTCCGGAATGACCAACATCTTGTTTGACTAAGTTTACGACCGCTTTTCCTTGTCCGAGACCTGCTTCATCAGCTCTCTGCTTAATGAGACCTGGACCTCTCTGGCTTAGCGGACGCTTCCCAAGCCTGCTTCTATATCCGTTAGAAAGCTAACTCCTAATGGATCTGATTGTGGCCCATTACGAGCTCGTTATTTCCCCTCTTTGGTTCTACCCATTATTTGAACTGACCCTTAGATTATGGGCCAGATTTAGGCCCAACAGTTGCCTCCAGCTTTCGAGAGGAGGCTCCTCGTTTCGGAAGCTAAACCTAATTGTCGAATCCTTTATCTCTTTGTTAAGATAATGATTGCTACATATCTTCCTCGAAGATGTAAATAATTTGAATCTACGGCTTAGATTCTGTTTCATGAGATCAACGGCTTAGAAAGAGGGGAACTCGAAAAGTCCTCTCCAACTTTCAAGACACGGTTTGATATAAAGCTGCAGCCATTAACTGCCAGCTCTTCCACCATCTCCACGTCCCAACTCTGTTTTCAAGGTAAATTCCTTTACTCACATTTATTTACTTTTTTTGTTTCGTTTGCATTTACTTTTCACGCTACTACTTTCTCTGTTCATCTTCTATAGTTCTCTGTTAAACCTTAGTTTTTTAGAAACCGTTAGCCTTAGATTTCGACTCCCTCTTTTTCCCCTATTTCCTCTCTCTGAAATTTCTTCAACCTCTCTCAATGGATCAACGGAAAGAGGGTTCTGGAGAGACAACAGCTCCTCTAACAGGTCCTGAAATCATGAGAATAAAGCAGGAGATCGGAGAAGAGTTAAGGAGAGAAAAGGAGAAGAAGGCTAAGGATTCGATTGCTCACAGGGTTGCAAAATTATCCAAGAAAGGTGATGGTTCTAGTTGCAGTACCTCTTTCGCCCCTCACCAGACCTCCTCCTTGAAGGATAAGGAGGTAGTAAACCTCATGGTTCAAGCTGGAGGCCCGAAGGAGCTCGCGAGAGCCTGTTCTCCCGACGAGACCCCTGAGAATGTTCCTGAGGGTTGGTTTTGTCTCCATGAGAAATATATTACCAGAAGTCACCTCAGACTTCCTCTAACTGATTTCCTGCTGGATCTCCTCAATCATTATCATCTAGCACTTCCCCAGCTTTGTCCTTCTGTGATAAGACTGATTAATGGCTTTATCGCGAGGTCTAAGGAAGAGGGGATCACTCTTGAGCTTCGTGATATGATGAGCCCTTACACGATCAAGGAGAGAACTTCTAGCAAAGGAGGTAGCGGTACCTACTACCTTCCTTGTCATCAGGGTTTAGGTGTCTTCAAGTTCACCGGTAACGATGAAGACTGGAGAAAGAAGTATTTTTTTCGTTAGGGATGACCCTTCTACGATTCCAATGGGTCGGATCCTAAAGAATTCTTGGTATGATGCTTCTGGTTAGGGTTTTTGGGCAAAGTGATTATCCTCTTTTGCGGTTTTACAGCAGCTAATGACTTTATTCGTTTGGCAGGTATCAAAGATCCCCCCAAACTCTCTG
>OVAN01004445.1:0-25872 GCA_900406275.1 Anastatica hierochuntica
GTTTTCTTCCCCTTTTTGCTAAAAACTTATGTTTGTAAGATATAACAAACGAGTTTTGGAGCGCTAGGCTCAATTATATATATGGTCTGTATGATGTTTAACGTTTAACTTATCTAATGAATAAAATGTTTAATAACTAAAACCTAAGTTTCACCTGAAACGGGGTCTTGATCCGGGACGAACCAACTAGCGGATTAGTTTAGGACGGCCGACCGAAGGCTAACTCCGCTAGGGATGTACGTTCGGATTTCGGGTCGGGAATTCCTGAATGCATTTCGAAGTTCTTGATCCGAGGGTTCGGGCGTGCATCAGTAGCATCTCCGGTTTAGTAAAGGGTTAGCTTAATTGGCCGTACATGTTCTTGTTTGATTGTTGTGCAGTTAATTAAGTTGACTTTGACCTAGACCGTATCGGGGGTGTTACATTTATGGTCCAATATCTCCAAGTACAGCTGCTTAAAATAAGTACATATTTGTCATTACTAATGATTCTTCAAGGTATATGTGGACAATATTGTTAAAATAAAAGAGTGAAGCCTTTGAAAGATTCAAAAGATTCAAAGGTTTGGTGGAACAAGACTCGGGAATGAGCATACAGACTTTAAGAACAGATAGAGGAGGAGAATTCACTTCCCAAGAATTCAACTCATTATGTGATAACTGATGGACCTCGGATCCAACTCAGAATATAGGGTGTGAAAAGTTTGTATTGAACGAATACAACTCGAGTTACAAATATGCCAATAAAATATTAAGCTTTTGTGATTATAGTTTTTATTGCTAAAAGTCTTAGATCGGAAGAATGATCCCCTTTGAGTTGCTCCTCCTCCCTCCTTTATAGTCCATCGCCTCTTGTAACAACTCCTTGATCCTCTCGCCGGTAATAAAGCCTCATCAATGCCTATTTAATTGGTCTCTCTTATTTAAAATATGGAGGTTACTTTCTCATCTTCTTGGACTATGGGCTTCTCCTTCTCCTTTGCTAATGGGTCTTCGCTAATGGGCCTTTTCCAGCCCATCAACTCTTGGATCGAATTAACCCGGATTGGGTTGGGGACCACCTCCATCAAGAGCCCCCTCAAAGCTCAATTAAAAGAAATTCAGATAATGAATCAGTGTTTCTAATTCATCAATTTAATCTTCCTTAATGAGTTCAAGTCGAAGTGCCTTGATTCGGGATAAACCGATCTTGATTTCCTTACTTGGACCGGAATTGATTCGATTGATCTCCCGCTGATGTCATAGAGGATAGGGATCAGGCCCCTTCCTCTATCTCTCGACCTTCCGACAGGACCCCGGAGGTGTCCACCGGCAAACGCGGGGCTGTAGCTCCTGGTGCTATGGCTCCGCCTCCTCCTCCTCCCAGGGCTCCTGAGAACCCTTTTGACGCCTCCAAGAGAAGGGCAGCTGTGGCCAAGGTCAAGGATGTTGCTGATAAGGGGAAGGGCAGAGGCTCTTTCCCCCGACCCGCAAGAGGTGATCACACCAAGAATGCCCCACCTTCATCCTCATCTGGGAGCTGTGACTTTGGTTCCAGAAAAAGGCATGCTTCTCCCATTGTGGAGCCTTCGAAGAAACAAAGTACCGATAATAGCAAGTCCTCCGACCGTTCGAGGTCAGAAGAGAGGAGATCGTCCGACCTTGAAAGGTCGAAATCTAAGAGGTCGAAAGGCAAAGGACCTCTCAAGGACGCTGGGTCCTTGCCCCTCTCTTCCCAACCCGATCCCGCGAGTGAAACCGGTGACTACGCCTTCAAATTCAACTTCGCCGAGCTCACTCCTCTTCCGAAGGACAAGGTCGTTGTGGAGACTCTGTGCAGGAGCATCCGGCTCGCCGGGGCTCCTCCTCCTCCAAGAAAGCATCTCATGCCCTCCGCCGCGCACCAAGAGCTATGCTCCCAAAGCGTTGAGGTAACCTCACTCGTCTTCCTCTTTTGTCACTAAAGCTAAGCCCCCGAGCTGTAACCCATCTTCTTCTTTTTTCCAGGAGATAGGACTACTCGCCTTCTTGCAGAGTACGAAGCAGCGATCAAGCAAGTCGCGTCCCAGGCTGACCTCGAGAAGGAGAAATGCGCCGACATCGTCAAGCTGGCTATGGACTATGAGCTTAAGGTTAAGGAGATAACATCCAAGGCTTCTGAACTCGAACTTAAGGACTCTGCCTTGAAGTCATCGTTAGCCAATGTCTAGGACCAGTTGAAGGCTCTGGAAGAAAAGGCTAGGAAGAGGGAAAAGGAGCTAAAGGCCAGTCTCGAGGAGGCGAAGGGGAAGGAGACCGAGCTATCCAATGAACTACAAAGAGCTTGGGGCGAAGCTCAGCAAGAGGAAGAGAGACTGTCTGCGGATCTTGAGGTGTCCCAGAAGAGAGTGAATGACCTGGTCTGTCGTCTTGATTCTGCTACGAAGGGCCACGAAGCGAAGGTCTTCAAGCTGAAAATTCAGAGCGAGAGGGGAGTTCGGAAAGCCAGTAAGAAGGCGCGTAAGGAGGTGGCGGCGAAGTACAAGACCCGGTTCGAGAAAATCGAACAGGCTGTGAAGGACCTGAAGTTGGTATAGGAAAATGCCCTTCTGCAATCGCAAGCTCAGAGTCGTGTTGACCTGCTGATCAAGCTGACAGCCGGCGGAGTCCCCGACCTGGAGGTAGAGAAGCAAAAGTGGGACGACGCCCTTGAGAGCTTCAAAGAGGACCTCAACGAGATGGACGTGGTCGAGCTCGACCTGGAAAGGGACCTTAGGGTCTCTCCAGTCTCTGATAGCTACAGTGGGTCCACTTTGATTGCTCTTGTAGTGCCGTCTTGTACTGCTTCCAAGCTTGATCTGCCTGAAGTGACTTCTAGTACTGCGGGCGTCCCTAGCGTGAGCCAAGCTTTACCTGAGTCAGTTGCTGCCTCAACCGAGCTTCCTCCATCAACTGCTGACCCTCCGGCTCTTCCAACAGATCAGTTCGGGTCCAACCTTCTCGTTCTCTCTCCTGACCATGCCGCCGAGCTGGCAAAAGACCAAGAATAGGCCGTCTGTGGCCTTTTATTTCCGTTGTTGCTTTAATTTCCTTCTGTTTTTTTTTTGTACACTTTTCATTTTGGTACTGTGTTCTTGTGCCCGAGAGGGTTTTATTCCAAAACTCTTTGTTTTATTTATTCCTTATTTTTGCACATGTTGTCTTTTGTTACGAAGGAGATTTTGCAAAGACCTCCCCCCCTTTTTGCGGGGTAATAGTCATAGGTGCGGAGAAGGACTCCGACTTACCCTGTTCATAGACATGATTCCCCCTTTTGTGGGGAAACAATCATAGGTGCGGAGAAGGACTCCGGCTTACCTTGTTCATAGACATGGCGAATAGGTGTTGTATGATGCAGGCTTACCCTGTGCCTCACTCGAGTTCCAAACCCACTTTTAGGTTGAGAAGTCAAGTGTTTTGCGGGCATGGCCCGACTGTCTTATCTTAGCGAACCTAGGTTAGTATTGGATTGTGAAGGGACCGTGCCGAGGTCGCGATTCCACAATTTTGGTGTCGTTTCACCATGGCACTTATGAGAAATGCACGATTTAGATCAGGCTGCCTAGCCAGGGCGCCGATGTGATAACACACGATTAAGTTGAATATGTGTTTATTTTATTATAACAGATGCGCCCACATGCTGGCTGCCTACGTACTCCGGAGGGATCAAGCATGTTCGTAGTTCAAGTACAACTTTAAGGTTCAGGGAACCATATTATTTTTTTTTTATAGTAATAGTACTTCTTGAGGTTCACCGAGTTCCACGGTCGTGCTTCTTGCTTGCCGTCCATGTTGAGGAGCTCCTAAACCCCTGACTTAAGTTCTCGTGCGACGCTGTAAGGTCCTTCCCAGGTTGCTCCGAGCTTCCCAGCGCGGTACTCGGACGTGTTCTGCACGACCTTTCGTAGAACCAGTCCCCCTCTTAAAAAACTCGTGGACTCATCCGTTTTCTGTAGTAGCGTGCGACCTGGTTGGAATAGGTTTGGAGGTGGATGAGGGCCTGCTCCCTCTGTTCCTCGATGATGTCGAGTTTATTCTGCAACATCTCTTCATTGACGGACTCATGTGTGGGTAGCAATGCTCGCCGCAACGTTGGTACTCGCACCTCGGCTGGAATCACGGCTTCAACTCCGTACACCATAGAATATGATGATTGTTGAGTACCGCGTCGCGGCGTGGTCCGATGCGACCAAAGGATGCCATCGAGTTCGTATGACCATTCTTCCTTCTTAGACGTCAATCTCCTTTTGATGCCGTCAACAATTCTTCGATTCGTAGCCTCGGCCTGGCCATTTCCTTGAGAGTTGTGAGGTGTAGAATATTGCAGCGTGATCTTGTAAACTGCGCAAAAGTTTTATAACTCCTTCAAGGTAAATTGCGGGCCATTATCTGTTACGATGGCATATGGAGTGCCGTGTCGGCACAACATGTTTTTCGAGAGGAAGTCAATCACTTGCGTGTCTTTGATGGTGGAGTATGCCTCAGCCTCGACCCACTTCGTGAAATAATTTGTCACGACGAGTACATATTGCTTCTTATTGGACTTATGAAGAGGGCCGAAGATATCTATAGCCCACCGCATGAACGAGTATGGAGTCATTACGGACTTCATCAATTCAGTTGGTTGGTTTATCGTTGGGGCGTATCGCTGGCATCGCTCACACTTCTGGGTGTATGCCATACACTCTTTCTCTATCGTTGGCCAGTAATATCCTTCTTGCGTATCTTCTGTGCCAGCGACATACCGCCTGCGTGGTTACCGTTGACGCCAGATTGAATCTCTTTAATCACCTGCTTGACTTCCTCCCCGTGCACGCAATACAAGAGGACACTGGTATCGCTCCTTCGGAACAACTTATCCTCATGGACGGTATACCGTGCGCTCCTTTGCTTTAACTTCCGAGCTTGCCACTTGTTTTTTGGTACCGTTCCGTCTACAATGTAAACCGAGATATCCGTTCTCCAATCTTCCCCTTTTCCAAGGCCATCAAGGACGTGGGAACCCGGGTCGTCTCGCAAAACATCCTCATGGAGTGCCATAACCCCCGGGAGCTCGGGTTCCAACTCCAGTTCGCCGCAGCTAGTGTCCACAAGGGTGTGAGTGATACTTGGTTTGTCTATCATCTCCACCGGGACTGTACGAGCGAGGTGTTTTTCTGATGCGGACGCGAGTGCCGCTAATGCGTCTGCTGCTGCATTTTCTTTGCGAGGGATCTTCACTAATGTGAAGTCCTCGAATGTTGTCGCCGCCTCCCGAACCAACGTCAGATAAGCGGCCATCTGGTTGTCCCGGACTTCATATTCGTCGTTGAGTTGGTTGGCCACTAATTGCGAATCACAGAATGCATTGACCTTTTCTGCCTTGACGACCTTCGCTAGGCGGAGCCCAACGAGCAATGCTTCGTACTCTACTTCGTTATTTGAGGTTGGGAACGCCAGCATGAACGACTGTTCCAGTGTTTCTCTGGTTGGCGAGATGAGCTTAACTCCTGCTCCAGAACCTTTTTGCGAGGTGGACCCATCGACAAGTAGTTTCCACGACGCTTTTGGTTCCACCTCCGAGCTCTCTTCCTCGGCGATCTCGACGATAAAATGTGCCAGGACTTGGGATTTTATCGCCGCCTTAGGTTTGTACTCCATGTCGTACTCACTTAGCTCGATCTCCCACTTCGCAAGTCTTCCTGATTGTGTGGGGCTATGGAGAATTACTCGTAATGGTTGGCTTGTTAATACGGTAATGGAGTGAGACTGGAAGTACGGTCGGAGTTTCCTAGCAGACTTCACTACCGCGAATGCCAGCTTTTCCATTGTCATGTAACGGATTTCTGCCCCTGTCAGAGATTTGCTTATATAAAAGATAGGCTTTTGCTCACCACCGTCTTCTCTAAAAAGAACGCCGCTAACTGCGGCACTAGACACGGCTATGTATAAATACAACACTTCTCCGGCTTATGGTTTAGCGAGCACTGGAGGGGTCGTTAGGTATTTCTTCAGTTGCTGAAACGCCTTTTCGCAAGACTCATCCCATTCGAACTTTTTGTTGGACTTTAACTTCTGATAGAACGGCAGGCACTTATCCGTTGACCGGGAAATGAACCTGTTAAGTGTGGCTATTTGGCCTGTGAGGCGATGTTCTTTGCGTGGCGTTGTGGGCGACTTGATGTTCATGATTGCCGAAATTTGCTTGGGATTGGCCTCGATTTCTCGTTGCGTTACCAAGTATCCTAAAAATTCACAAGAAGCGACAACGAATGTACACTTCGTCGGATTTAATTTCATGTCGTAGTTGTTAAGAACCGAGAAACACTCTCTAAGATGGCTCACATGATCGTCCTCTCTTAATGATTTGACCAACATGTCATCTATGTAGACCTCCATGGTCTTGCCGAGCTGATCTGAAAACATCTTATCACCAGTCGTTGGTACGTTGCTCCAGCGTTCTTGAGCCCAAACAACATCACTTTGTAGCAATACAGTCCTCTGTCAGTCATGAAGGCCGTCTTGTCTCTATCGTCCGAGTGCATGAGTATCTGATTGTAACCCGAGAAAGCATCCAAAAAGGTAAGCAATTGGTTCCCAGCAGTTGCCTCGACCAATCGATCGATGTGTGGGAGGGGGAAGCTGTCCTCCGGGCATGCCTTGTTCAAATCAGTGAAGTCTACGCATACCCGCCACTTGCCGTTCTTTTTCTTCACTACTACAGGATTGGCTAGCCAATCAGGGTACTTGACTTCGACGATCAATCCTGCCTTGAGTAGTCGCTCCACGTCGGCATTTACCACCGCAACCTTTTCAGGGCCGAGCTTCCTTCCTTTTTTCCGAACTGGTTTGCACTTCGGATCCATGTTCAGCTCGTGGAAGATCACGTCGATGCCTATCCCAGTCACGTCCTGCGTTGACCATGCAAACGTATGTTTGTTCTCTTTTAGAAAGGCAACCAATTCTCTAAAGATCTCCTTCTCGAGCTTCGTGCCTATAGCGACGCAACGATCCAGATTGTCTGGGTCAATGCATACTTGTCGGACCTTGGCGAGCCCGGGGTCCTCTGGTTCTGGCTGACTTGTAGATTCGCTGCCAGAAGTCGGACCCCGAATCTGTAATTGCTATTGTTGGGAAGCCCGCCGCAGCTAATTCTCGCTTATGTAACACAGCTGCGCGCGTTCGCTGATTGCCATGAACTGTCACCATGCCATTGTCCGTAGAGAATTTGATGCACTGGTAATAGGTTAAAGGGACAGCTCGCATAGAGTGTATCCATGGGGTCCCAAGGATGATGTTGTAAATGTCTGGTGCTTCCACTATAGTGAATTTTGTTTCCATTTTAACGCCCCCAAGTACGTGTCCAGTTTTATTGTCCTGATAGCCATCACGATTGTTCCATTGAAAGCTTTCAGCGGCTGTTTGGTACGCTTTATCCGGTCCTCTGAGAGGTCCATCTTGTCGAACGTGTCTTTATAAAGGACGTTCACCGAGCTTCCAGGGTTGACGAGAGCTCTCGTCACCTCGCAGTTGTCCAACATCAGTTCCAGTACTAGGGCGTCGTTGTGTGGGTGGTCGACGTGCCGAGTTTTAAGTCCGTAAAACTCTAGAACAATGTCTTCTAAGGCGATTTCTTGCAGCCCGTCTGTTATCGAACTGATTTGTCTGCTATAGTTCTTGATAGCTCGGACTGAATTGTTGCAGAATGGGTTTCCTCCCATTATCATATTAAATCGTTTCGTTACAACGGGTGGTTCCTGGACTTCCGCGCTCCGTGCTTCCCTGTCACGCTTTGGGGGATCGATATTGTTGTGGTACCGAGCCCTTGTTGGTGAGTCTCCCTTCTTGGCCAATTCTTCTGACTTGTATTTGTTGAAAAGGTAGTGTTTAAACCCATGACACTCCTCGATTGTATGGCCCGCGGTTTGGTGGAACTCATAGTACTTATCCGAAGTTTTGGCGCGGGTGCTCTCAATCCAAGTATTGGATCGTGGCTTATAGCTTCCTGTGGAATTCGGGACTTGTTCCTGATCCCGTGCTCCCGAGATCTGAAAAGCCCTGTGTTTTCCCGAGCTGCCTTCAGATCGGGTACTGCCATAAGACCGCCTGGAATCATGTTCGTCTTGCGATTTCTCCTTCGAAGCTGATTTTGATGTCTGGGTGTGTTTTTCGACTTGAACAAATCTAGATGCTCGGTGAAGAGCATCCTATAGTGATACAGGTCGATTCAACATCAGATCTTCTTGGAAACGCGAGCTGTACCACAAAGCGTTTTATAACGCTGCGATTCCCGCCTCGTCGCTGACGACGATGTTGGAGATTATCGCCTTGAACCTTGCTAGGAAGGATCGCAGGGACTCATCCTTCTTCTGGGCCATTGTCCATAGGTCGGTGTCTGCGGCTCCCTTCTCGATGAACATCGAATAATGCTTGATGAAGGCAGTCGACAGCTCGTTAAAATTGTCAATGGTGTTCGGCTTCAGCCTCAAAAACTAGTTAAGGGCTGCTCCCGATAGATTCTCCACGAAGAGCTGGCAGTATCCAACATCTTTGCTGCTGTCGTCAAACTTCACTCTTCCTATTGCGATGCAAAATGCGGTCATGTGAGCTTCGGGATCTGTCTTTCCTTCGTAAGGCACGATCTTTAGTTTGATGTTGGGGATTACCGCATTGATTATACGGTGAGTGAAGGGGGTTCTTTGTGTTTCTTCTATCACTCTATCCACCTCGAGAGCCGAGCTTGTTGCCTTATGTATCTGGGACTGCATGGTTCGGAGCTCGACCGTTGCCTGGGCGAGGGTTTGCCTTAGCGTAGTGAGCTCGGCATCTATCTGCGTGTGCGTCTCCAAATTTGACTCCTGCCGAGCCGGGGTATGACCATCGCTCGACCTCCGATCGTTATGTCCGCCGTTGTGCTCAGGATGGTGAGGTGGCCCTGATGGTGGTAGAAAGGACTCCAACCTGGCCTGTTGAAGATCTTGTGTTTGGGCTAACTCCTCCAATCTGGATCTTGATTGTCGCTCCTGCTCCTCTTGCCTTTCGTTTGCTGCTACCAGCAGGGCAAAAATACCTCTCATGTTCTCCGGTAGCTGAGCAAGCACGACTTGCGAGTCAATCGTTTGAGCAGGTGCGTCCTGGGCTTGTGTTTCATTGACCGTGCCTGGTGGGAGGTTGGCATTCAATTGTCCTCCGCCTGTGAGTGTGGTGTCGATGCCGTCGTTTCCTCCAGACATGGTTTCCTGCGGATTTGAAGATGAATCGAAAGGAAAAGATATGTTAGTGCGAAATACCTAGATCTCAGCAGTAGTTCGTGATGCAGTATAACGGAATCCACCCTCCTTCTAGCGCTAATTGATGGACCTTAGATCCAACTCAGAATATAGGGTGTGAAAAGTTTGTATTGAACGAATACAGCTCGAGTTACAATATGCTAATAAAATATTAAGCTTTTGTGATTATAGTTTCTATTGCTAAAAGTCCTAGATCAGAAGAAAGATCCCCTTTGAGTTGCTCCTCCTCCCTCCTTTATAGTCCATCGCCTCTTGAAACAACTCCTTGATCCTCTCGCCGGTAATAAAGCCTCATCAATGCATATTTAATTGGTCTTTCTTATTTAAAATATGGAGGTTACTTTCTCCTCTTCTTGGGTTATGGACTTCTCGTTCTCCTTTGCTAATGGGTCTTCGCTAATGGGCATTTTCCAGCCCATCAACTCTTGGATCGGATTAACCCGGATTGGGTGTGGTGGGAACCACCTCCATCAATAACACCGGAATAAAGCGTCATCTAACCGCTTCATACACTCCACAACAAAACGGTGTGGTGGAAAGACGGAACAGAACACTTATGGAGATGATGCAAAGTAGTTTGAAGCATATGATGGTACCAAATTATTTATGGGGAGAGGCTACAAGACATTCTACCAACCTAATAAATCGAGTGGCCACAAGAGCAAACAATGATAAGACACCGTACGAACTCTTCCGGGGAAAGAAACCTAATGTTCAACACCTCAGGGTGTTCGGTTGTGTTAGGTACACAAAAGTAGAAGGACCACACTTGAAGAAACTTGACAGTCGATCAAGGGTTCTAGTTCACCTTGGCACCGAACCAGGGTCCAAGGCGTATCGGATGCTCAATCCGGAAACTAAGAAGGTAGTTGTAAGTCCGGAAATTATATTTGACTAGACAAAATCGTGAAACTGGATAAAGAAGTCCATGGAACAGGAGAAAGCAAGAGACATAAGAGTTTTGTTTGGAGCTTTCAGAAATCGTGGTCTCGAAACAGAGGAATTCAGAGAAGGTGAAACAGAGCAAGGGTTTGGAGAAACTGGTTACTTGGCAGTGAAGGTAACTCTGACCCTGACAATGGCGATGGTAATATCGAGCACAATGAAAGTGACGAAGAGCTTGGAAGTGAGGAAACAGTCAATGATGGTTGACCATCCATCAACTCGTCAAACATCACGACGGTCCATCTGAAATCGGAAGATCCATGAGGCAAGTTACAAAACCAAAATATTTGGATGATTACATCTTGTTTGCCGAAGAAGAAAGTGAGCTGTTTCTCATGTGTCTTGATAATGAGCCAATGAGTTATGATGATGCGAAGGGCTCACGAGATTGGACACTTGCTTGCGAGGAAGAGATTGGCTCGATTACAAAACATAAGTCATGGACACTCGTTGATCTACCGAAAGGGGTGAAGCCAATTGGCTTAAAATGGATTTTTAAGTTAAAAAAAATTCCGATGGAAGCATAAACAAACACAAAGCTCGCTTGGTTTCAAAAGGATATGTGCAAAGACATGGAGTTGACTTTCATGAGGTGTTCGCACCGGTAGCTCATATTGAAACTGTAGGTTGCTTATCAATCTTGCCGCTTCACGTGGATAGGAGATACATCACCTTAATGTGAAAACCGCATTCCTTCACGGAGAGCTGAAAGAAACAGTCTATGTTACACAACCAGAACTATTCGTGGTTAAAGGAAGCGAGAACAAGGTTTATAAGCTCAAGAAGGCACTATACGGCTTGCGACATGCCCCTAGAGCATGGAAAGATAAGTTAGGTCAGATTTTTAGAGAGTTAAAGTTCAGAAAGTGTCTCAAGGAGCCTTCCGTTTTCTGGAGGATTGAAAAGGGTAATACACTCTTAGTCGGAGTATATGTGGATGATTTGTTCGTGACAGGAACTAACTTGAGCATTATCAATGAGTTTAAAGCCGAGATGTCTTCAGATTTTTAAATGACTGATCTCGGGAGATTGACATAATACTTGGGAATTGAGGTTTCGCAACAAGCTGGAGGAATAGCGCTGAGTCAAAAAAGATATGCGGCCAAGATATTAGAAGAATCCGAGATGAGTGAGTGCAATTCGACTCATACACTGATGTATTCAAGCCTTAAGC
This sequence comes from Anastatica hierochuntica, assembly GCA_900406275.1. NCBI lineage: Eukaryota > Viridiplantae > Streptophyta > Magnoliopsida > Brassicales > Brassicaceae > Anastatica > Anastatica hierochuntica. The sequence goes on from OVAN01004445.1 coordinate 11,385, forward strand.
TTTCTAAGTTCGAAAGTGAGAGAGAAATAGATGCTACAAAGTACCGAAAGATAATTGGGTGTCTTCGTTATTTACTTCACACAAGGCTAGATATGTCCTATTGCGTTGGTGTATTGAGTCGATACATGCAGAGTCCAAGGGAGCCACATGGTACAACGCTAAAACAATGCCTTAGATACCTAAGAGGGACAACAAATTTCGGCCTAAGGTTTAAGTACTTGGAACCAGGAATGACGAAGTTAATTGGCTATAGTGATAGTAGCCATAATGTTGATCCATATAATGGTCGAAGCACAATAGGACATGTGTTTTATCTAGGAGATAGTCCTGTCACTTGGTGCTCTCAGAAGCAAGAGACTGTTGCTTTGTCATCCTGTGAAGCCAAGTTCATGGCAGGTACTAAAGCAGCGAGATAGACAATATGGCTTCAGGATCTACTTGGGGAGATTAACGATAGTCCATGTGGAAAAGTAGCCATACGAATTGACAACAAGTCTGCCGTTGCTCTTACAAAGAGCCCCGTGTTTCATGGAAGGAGTAAACACATTATACTCGGTTTCACTATATAAGGGAGTGTGTTGAGAAAGGGTTGATTGAAGTAGAGCATGTTCCCAGAAGTGAACAAAAGGCAGGCATTCTAACCAAAGCACTTGGTAGAATTAAGTTTAGGAAATGAGAAGTCTCATTGGCATTCGTGAGCTTGGAGAAGATGTTTTTGAGCTTAAAGGGGAGATTGTTGGGATAAGCTCAAAAGAGAAGCTTGGTCATCAAGTTACAAGGAAAAAGGAAATTTAACTTAAAGAGATAATGATTGATTTATGTTTAGGAGATATCTAAATGTAATATTTCTATTTCTAGTTGAGTTAAGATTTGTTAGAGGCTTTATATAAACCATGTCGAGTAATGACATAGGTTAAGAGAGATTTTGAGTTTTGAGAGTGCTTTAGTTTTGAGTTGAGTTCCTAAAGCTTAATAAAGAAAAGTTGTTCTTTATTAATTGTTTCTTTTAATTCACTAAGAACTTGAGTTTCATGTCAAGTGTATAATGTGACAGATAACTGAAATTCGATTTTTCTGTTTTTTAAAGTTAATCAACATCAATCTAGTTGCTTTATATTTTTATTTCGACGATTCATTTATTAATTTATAACTAACTATTCATTTAGTATTTTATTTTTATAACAATTTGCTAATTATTCGAACAACTTTAACAATTCATCAAAAACGTTTTGAACTAAATGCAAACATGTTTTAACAAATCATACACCACACATGTTAGGTTTGAAACAAATGCAAAGTCTAACCGAATTCGATCAATACATAAGTTTTACCAAATCCGGCCAATACATACGTTTTACCAAATCTGACCAAATCAGACAAAAACAAAAACGAAAAAAATCCAAGTTATAGCCTTCTTCTTGAGGTCCACACTCAAAATAGCTTGCCAAATTCCTGTTTGTCACCAACTTGTTCCCCCTACGACGTTCTCTTCTTGTATTTTGGTGGAAACGCGAACAACATTTTAATATCCTCCAGAATGTCCTAGTGGTCGGAATTCGGAACTGGGAACACTGTCATCGAATACATCAAAGACCAATCGTGCACCATGTAATATGGCGAGCACAAATCATACAAACATACATCAAATATGTTTATGGAAGTCTACCCATTGTCTCCTGCAAAATTAATAAAAAAAAAATCAGTGTTCTCAGCTTTGCATAAGTTATGCCAAGTATTACTAGGTTTGACAAACTTTTTTCCCAAGTTTTACCAGGTTTGACATATTTGGTTGCATGTCAATAAATATTTCTTGCCAAGTTTTCCCAGATTTTACATATTTGGTTACAGGGCAATATATATTTCTTACCAAGAATTCCCAAGTTTGACATATCTGGTTACAAGTCAATAGATATTTCTTACCAAGTTTTGTTAGATTTTACATATTTGGTTACATGCCAATAGGTATTTCTTACCAAGTGTTCCCAGGTTTGACATATTTGGTTACATGTCAATAGAAATTTCTTACCAAGTTTTACCAGATTTACAAGTTCTCAAATATACAAGTTTCACTAGTTTCACCAAGTTTCACTAAACACAAACATTTATTTACATATGTTTCATACGATTTAACCGCATTCACCCGACATTATTTTCCAATTCAACTTGCTATTCGAACTAAACCCCAAACCTAGTTTATCCGCTCAATTCAATTCGATTTTAAACCTCAAATTGCACAAATCCGTTTTCTTTTTTTTTTCCAGTCAAATGAAGCTCACATTCACTTAATTAACTTCTATCTACCTAATAGAGCACGAACTAACCTTGATTTACAAAGTTAGACTTCAATGACGGAGAAATGGATGCAAGATTTTGGAATTTAAAAGGATTTAAAATTTGAAGTTTTGCTTCAATGGTGGCTGGGTCGTCGTCGCCCACGAGGAAGAAGAGAGAGAGAGAATGTGTGATTTTAGTGTGATTTCATTGGTTGATTTTATTTATTTTATTAATTTTTTGTATTAAAAAATGAAGGGCAAAATATGATTTACACAAACTTAGTAAGAGTAAGGAGTATGGTACACTAAGTAAGAGTATGATAGATCATTTTTTCATCATTAAAAGTATTTGAGATTATGATCCCAATATATCAACCCAGCGGATACAAGACATTTTATTAGGGTATGGTTTTGAATGGTGACGAAAGGAAACATTAACTTTTTTTAATCATTCCTATAAAATTAAACCATTTATAGAAAGTAGGTTTTCTTTTTCATTCCTTTTTACGGTTTGGGGTTGACTTGTACACATCATTAGAAAAAATATTGCGCATAAACTAATTTTAAAAGAGTATTGTATGTCTTAAGCAAAAAAATATATTTTGGTAGGTTATAATGATTTTTAAAGACACATAACTTACGAACGAATAACTTTACCATAAAAAATTTATTATTTATTTTTATGTCGAGGTGGATATGCGCGGCTTTTGCGCATCTATGTTTATGTTTTGGGTGGAAAGTATTGCTCGGAATGTCATCAAATCAATTATGCTTTACTTTAATTAAAGTTGTAGTGTCGAAGTTTGACACATCGTATAATAGTAAGGTGTTATAATGTTTTTGCTAGAGATCACTTATATGATATGATCCTATAGGGTCACATCTAAACAAATTGTATCAAAGTATACTAAGGGTTTTAGTGATTTTATTTATATGATAAATAAAATAACTTTAATATATTTATATATTGATAAATGTATATTTACTAGTTTGATTAATAATGTCACACAAACAAACACTTGGCTTGGCCCATTAAACAAATCTTATTTATACGTGTGTGTATGTCGGTTTGAAAATGATGATGGGGTTCGACTATATATTGATCATAATCAAGAGATTTGTGGTTAGTGATTTTGCACGAACGAAAAAACCCTAAAATTATACAGAGAGAGTTTTTTTTATCTAATTTTAAGATATGATCTCAATGACGCTAGCATCCCGATCCGTCCCAATTTATGTGTATGAGGATACTGGTAGAAGCGCAACACTTGGAGTGCTTAGAAACCGTGATCCAAATCCAGATATTTTTCCGCTACGTATTTTCCAGGTATATTCGGTGTCCAGTAAAATTAGATTCAAGTCAATTATTTGCAAGTTACCTGGGAATTAAACTCGGAAATATATTTATAAATCGTTTATAAACTGTTATGATTTCTAATAATGATATCAGAGTCTATATGTATAATTTTGATTTTGACTCGAGTATATATATACACACACATACATCGATACATGTGATTAGAAAAAAGAAGTTTTGATGCTTAACGATATGGTATATTGTTTATTTAATCGGTTAAACCGATTGGTTTGACCTTTTACTTTTACATGTGAACATCGAACGAATAATCTAACTATATAAAAGGACTTAATTTTGGCCAAGGAAGCTCTCCACATCAACTTTCTACACAAACCCCTCCCCTTCTGCCACATCAGCTCCGAACGCCATGTTGTTTGCTCCCCAAACATTGTGCCGTTTTCGTGTCCTGCGTCTGCAACTCACACAAAACAACACGCTTTTTTCTCCCTTTCCTGGCGCACCTGGCTCATCATCTGCCCTCGGCCCAAACAAGTCCAGAGTATCTTCACCTCAATGTCGACGTCAGACGATCACCAACGTCGGAAGAGAAACCCTTAGTCGTTTCATCCTCTACCTCCACCGCCTTCAATTAACCACCTTCCCCACTTCTTCTTTGTAACTCACCCTCTCTCTTAATGGCTGCTTTGGTCTCGACATTTAATAAATCGCCCCCAACTCCTCTTTCATCAACGGAAGCATGAAGATTCGAGACGTCAGAAGTTGAGAAGTAGTTAGCATGATATCCCGTCAAACTATATAAATGCAATCCTTATTCCCAATCGAGCTCTTCATCGATTTTGGAAACTCTAGCTCCCTGTGGCTCACTTCTCACAGACCAGAACCCTAGCGTTCTCAAGAACATTGTTAAGAAGCAAGAAGCAGTTAACTAGTCCTAGGTTGTGATGAGGTTTTTCTCACGGACATCAACATGTATCAACATGCTAACTAATCATTTCGTCTTCATTTGTGCTTAACAAAATTATATTTTTTTAATTTGATCCCCTAAAAAAATAAGAGTATATATAACCTTCATCGTTGTAGTTTTGGTAAGGGCTTAATCTTTCACGCTTCTTGCATCCAAAATTGGATTTTGCTTAATTGCTTTTAATTGTTTTGGTAAGGGCTTTTGAAATCTCTGTGTCCATCTTTATTTGTTTCAATTTTTGTTATGAATCGATTTAGTTCTGCTGCAATCATACGATGTTGCAATCATGTGCTTTTTTGTTCATGGAAACTAGAAATGGTCTATAAATGTACTGGGATTTGGTTTAGTTTTTATTTTCCCCGTCGAAGACACCTAGAAGTGAATTTTTTTTTAGGTTATTTTAAAAGGTTCTGAATTTGTTCTCTTTGTTGGAGAAAATAATTCTATGAGAAAAGAGATGGAAAAGCTAAGAAAAGAGGAAGAATTGTAATGGGAGCTTAGGGAGCTACAATGAAAAAGGAAGAGGGGATGCGACAAGAGAAAGTAGAAAATGAAGAACGTCTCAGAAATAGATGAAACTGTTAGGAATGCCCGTGAAGTGGTGCATGTGAGCAAACAGGGAGATTAAACACACGACAGAATTGAGAAGAACAATACTTTGTTCTGTCAGAGTTAGAGGGCGCCAGGTTGATACAACTTGATGTTTAGCTTCATCTAGACATTAAGGTATGTGTAGACGGCCAAAAAAATACATTAAGGTATGTGTCTGAATGTGTAAATAGAGATATAATTTTAAAGATATACACACACTAACATGAACTAAAAAATGTTTTAATTCTATTTTGCAGGCCCGGTCAGAGACATTTGAAGATCATAAAACTTACTTGGACCTTGAGTTGAACCTTTCTTCATCGTCAAGTTCCAATGTGAAAACAATCATGAAGAAAGATGGATGTTCAAAAGGAGGAAATTTGATCATGATCCTAAGTAAGAAGAAGATATCAGGTGATATCAGGTGATAGTATGAAGTCTCACATGCTGGTTATGCTCTGCATATCAACTCTTCTGTGTCCCAACAGCAAGTTCATGCACTTGACAATCACAGCTCCACAAAACAGTTTAAGCCTTTGAGTTTGTTTAAACTCTCATCCAGGCTTCATTTTTTTGTAAGACATGTTGGTTGGAGTTAATGTTTCCAAGAAAGTGAAATTAGATGTGTATAAGCTATGTATATACTAGAGATTACTATTAGTTTTATTCTATGCTTCTATGGATTAACTTTAGCCTATATAATTGTATTGCTTTCAACTTTCTTCATGGTGGTTCTTCTCAAGCCTTAGTGATCTTTTTCTCTTCAGAATCAAATTTGTTAATACGAAGAGTAATGAGCCACAAGTTGCACCAATGGATATTGGATACCACAAGATACATATATATAGGAATAACTATCTAGCCTCGAAACACTCGCATTGTTACTCTGATGTTTAAAACATAGAACACAATAGAAAGACCAAAACTTTCGGTCGAATAGGGTGAGGAAGACTTTTAGGAGTTACGGTTTCTCAAAATTTTTTGTAATATATTTCAATTACCACGTCTACTTCTTTGATTCTTCAGTTTCTAAGTATTTTTCCTAAGCCATTCATTCAATGTTTAATGGAAAATAAAAATTTTGCTTAACTATGTAAAAGAAATTAAAAAAATTGCATACAAAAAATTGTAAAATTTGAATATTGGACCCATGTAAACCCGCATGACGCCAGTAAATATACAAAAACTAATAGATCTGACGATTTTGTTAAGATCTATTTTGGTTTTAAACTTAAACTATATATAAAAGAATAAGAAATGTGAGTTTTTCGTAAACAATCAAGTAAACTTTCAAGTTCATGAGCTTTGTATTTCTCTTAAAAGCGGTATAAATTTTTGGAATTTATAGAGATGGTGTCATGTATAGCAATTGCAGAAAATAAATATAATGTTATCTATACTTAAATTATTAAAATAGAAAATTATGAATTTTGATAATATCTATATGAATTATTATTAAATAAAAGAATTCTAAAGATATATTCTTATTCCAAAATATTATAAACCAAAATAATATTTTATTTAGAGTTATAAATTTGGCAGAACTCATATTTTTATCTTCTTTTTGAGTTATTTCCCAAATTTTTGGAATAAATTTGTCAGTTTTCAAAACATACAATTTTATAACATTAGTAAACCAGTTCTTTCCAACTTATCAGGGGAGAAATATTCAATAATAGAATGTAAAAGAATTAAAAAATAAAAATAATTGATTTTTAAAAGGATTTTATGGAATTCTATATAAAATGACAGCAAAATGTGGTTGAGAAATGATTTTTCAACTTTTTAAAAAAGAATTCTACAAAAAATTTTGAAATGAAAAAAACAAGATATCTTAAAATTGAATAACAATAACTTTTAATGGAATAAGAAAATAGTAATATTGAATAACACTAGAATTTGAAGTAACTTAATAACTCTAAATACTCAATCCAACAATACATAAATTTAAGAGAAATTTTCCAAATACACAGTTGAATAACATTGTAATTGAATAAAATCTTCAATTTTTTCAAATTCAACAAAATTTTTAAATGAATAACACCTTCTAAGTTGAAAAACACTAGAAATACCATTTCATATAAGCAATTGGAGACCATATCAAAAGCCTTAAATTCATATGAATCATCAATTAAACTACTTCTCCAACGAAGGGCATTCTAATGATCTCGAGTTTGTGGAAATGGTCAGGCAGGGACCGCTTTGGCACACCACAGTTGACCTTGTGAATAAATACGATAGTAAGCTAGAGATTGATCTTATGGTAAGGAGATTACCTCCAAGTTTTAACAGTCTAGAATCTGATTTTCCTACTCAAATATGCTGAATAGTAATTTTGTAATAAAAAGAAAAGTGCAGTTTGTTTTACTTCTAAAGTGTAAAACTATGGATTTATGTTTTGTTTGTTTCCTGCATAAGCATAATCCTTTGCTGAATATTGCAAGTTTTTGCTCTATTTCTGTGTATCAGGAGAGGAAAAGTTTAGATTTGGAGTTCGTTTAAAGTAGTGGAGTGCAAGCTTTTATCAATGACTGTTATAATATATGTCTAACTTTTTCTTTATAGGGGTGAGGCGAGTACACTACCCTAAAAAACAGTAGACAATAGATACCTTAATTCTCTAATTATTGGTTATAGCTACAATATGGATTGAACCATTAGAGAGAATGACATGGTCGAGATAGTCCTATAAAATGGAGTGAGGTGGGACATCAAGGGAGCTTTCTATGTGTCCCGACGGTGAGCTAAGTCCTCTGTCTTTGTATTTATGTGGTTCCAATACTTATAGCTCCTACTTTTTATTTTGGCTCCACTTATAGTGCTTGGATTCTAAATATTTTTTTAAAATCCTAAATTAATATTAGATCGAGATTTTACACTATTTGATGACTGATGATCGCATACCACATGATGACATACATAATGATTGATGATCGCATAAAAATGCCCAACTTCTAAAATATTTTACGGGATCCTATATGATATGTAATAACGTAAAATCATTGTTATCTTACAATGGTATCATCTTAACATAGTTTATATTTATACTTAGTTTCTATTTATACTTAGTTTCTAGCAAATTTAAAGAACACTACGCACGTCATTTAATAGCAAACTAGAATTTGATCCGCAAAACCGCGCGAATTTTTAAAATTGTATATATTATTGATCATGTTTAGATTTTTCGAGTAGCAGATATAGAATTTTCGATTATTTCGAGTTTCAGATTCGGCTTCAGGTTTAAAACTTTTGATTTTTTAGTTATATCAAATTTCGTGTCCGGGTTAAAAATTTGAGATTTTCGGATTTTCAAGTTTCTTCGGATACTCCTATGGGTTCAGTTTGGATAATACATGGTACCCGAAATACCGTGAAACAAAACCCGTTAGAGTATATATATTTTTCTTTTTTACGGCAAATGACTTTTATTAATCATTAAATGTAACTGTCATGTACAAAGATAGAAGCTAAGAAATAAGGACATGTATCAAACAATTGCCATTGGGCAAGAAGCTTAAGTATCTCTTTGGCTAAAATATCAGCGCATTGATTTGAACTTCTTCCTCTGTGAACAAATTGTACTTCATCGAACATGATTGTCCAATCCCGAACTGCTTCAAGGTAATGTTGTAGTCGCATGTTTGCTACTTTTTGATGAATCAAGTTATGAATCATAAGATTATCGCCTTCAAAAATTATATTTCGAAATCCAAGGGACCAAGATGCTTGCATTGCCCATATCAAGGCCGAAAATTCTGCCTCTTCGACAGAGAGTATATTTTTTTTAAACATCAAATGACTAAACTTAATTTTTTATAGTTTATATAAATTATTTTTAAAACTTGTATTGGTTTTTCTAAATTTTATCACTTTGTTATTTTTTTTTAAAATTTTGTAACAAATTTTATTTAGATAATAATAATAATACTGTCATATAATTATTTTTACAAAATTATGGATTTATTTTAAATTTGAAAATAAAATTATATTTAAATTTGGTGAGAATGATGATTTTAAATTGTGTTGGTTCAAAATTTTGGTAATGATTATGTGAAAAGGACATTGGAATATTCAAATATGTTTGTTGAAATTTATTAAAAGAGTAATTAGAGTTATTTTAATTTATTAAATACATGTAATAAAATTTTAAACACATGATCAATTTAAGAAAATCACACATGAAAAGGTCTTTGTACTTTCCTTTTGATAAGATAGATTTAATTTTATATTACATTCATTTTAAAAAACAATAAAATATAATTTTATATTAAATTCATTAAAAATAAAAATATGAAATAATTTATATTATAACATAAATTTAATCTTTGGGGTTAAAATAAATAGACAAAAATTTTACCCTTCATACTTCATTTAACTTAATCTTTTTTCTGGTATACTAATTTAATATGTTTGAAAATCAAATTTAAAAAATTCAAATTTATTTTGATAAAGAATTGTAACAAAAATAATGCAAAGACTATAACACAAAACTCACGCGTAATTGGGCAAACTGATTTGCCGAGATTCAAAAATCCGGTAAATACATATTTAGATGAACAACTATGCATCTCTTCAATTTCTCACAATCTACTTAAACGTGCAGAGAGTAATGCAAAGTAATGATGTTGTTATGTGTTTTGGGCTCAACAAACTTTTTTTTAGCCGAATAAAACAAACTTCCTATAGTATCTCTTTTACGTTTGATTTCATAAGAAATCCTACTTTAGCATTTTAAAGACATAAAGGCTACTGCTATACAAGCTTTCTTTCGTTTTATGTCACCATAAAAAACATTTTATGCTTCCAAATTTTATTTGGTATTTTTACTACAACTATTTTAAAACCTGTAATTTCGTTAAATTCTATTATAATGCTGTGAAATAACATATTTGTTATCGAAGAAAATTATAATCATAATTAAAATTTAAATAAATATAATAAAAATACACTCTAATTTTACTTGGGGTTCAATTTGAAAATAAAAATATTGTAAGTCTTTGATTCTTTTTCAACACCTTAAGTTTCAATTTGTGTTCATAGTTAATGAATTTCAAAAAATCGGTGAATACATATCTAGATGACAACTGTGCATCTCTTTAATTTCTCACAATCCACTTAAACTTGCATAGAGTAATGCAAAATAATGATGTTGTTATATTTTTTGGATTCAACTTCTTTTCAGCCGAAAAAACAAACTTCCTTTAGTATCTCTTTTACATTTGATTTCATAAGAAATCCTACTTTGGTATTTCAAAGATATAAGGACTACTGTTATACAAGTTTACTTTCGTTTTATGTCACCATAAACAAACATTTTATGCTTCCAAATTTGATTTGGTGCTTTTACTACAACTATCTTGAGAACATGTAATTTCGTTATGTTCTATTATAATACTACAAAATAACATATTCATAATCGAATAAAATTATAGTCATTATTAAAAATTAAATAAATATGTTAAAAATACACACTAATTTTACTTGGGATTCAATTTGAAAAAAAAATATTATAAGTCTTCGGTTCTTTTTCAACACCATAAATCTCTATTTGTGTTCATAGTTAATGAATTTCAAAAATTCGATAAATACATATCTAGATGAACAATTATGCATCTCTTCGACTTTTCACAATCCACTTAAACATGCATAGAGTAATGCAAAATAATGACGTTGTTATGTTTTTTGGGCTAACAAACTTTCTTTTCAGCCGAAAAAACAAATTTTCTTTTGTATCTCTTTTACGTTTTAATTTCATAAGAAATCCTACTTTTGTATTTCAAATACATAAGGACTGCTGTTATACAAGTTTACTTTCATTTTATGTCACCATAAAAAACATTTTATGCTTCTAAATTTAATTTGGTGTTTTTACTACAACTATTTTTAAAACATGTAATTTCGTTAAATTCTATTATAATACTATAAAATAACATATTTATTATTGAATAAATTTATAGTCATTATTAAAAATTAAATAAATATAATAAAAATACACTCTAATTTATTTGGTGTTCAATTTGAAAACAAAAATATTTTAAGTCTTCGATTCCTTTTCAACACCTTAAATCTCAATTTTTGTTCATGGTTAATGAATTTCTTCATGTACTTGGACTACAATTATGCATAACTATCAAATTTCAAAATAATTTTAATTTTTTCGTCAGCAATGATATTCATTAGATGGAGAAATATTTTACAAAAGCACGGATAACTATACAATAACAACAGTTTAAGGGCCCTAAAGATAAACATGAGATTGCTTTGCTATTAGAAGGCCACATCTCTCCAGTTAAGATCCTCCAAGCGTCCATCCCACTCACGTCTCGAGATTCACCAGTGTGAGGCTGAAGCAACCACCTTGAGACTGTAGATTAAAATACAGTGGAACCAGAAAATTCTTCGACTAAACATCAAGGATTCCTTCTTCCAACCTTCTTTTCCTGCTTCATGGATTCTACATCCCTTCTTTCTTCCTCAAGTCAACCACCCAGAGCCAACCAACAAAATTTTGTAGTTAAAACTTCGATTAGTCTCTTATTTAAAGGGATCCTATTCCAAATCCAACTATATTAAGTCTAGATTTTAAAGTTGTCATAGTGGTTGCCATGAAGATGTAAGAATAGGCCACTAACAAATGAAAATCGACTTCTAACATTTGGAAAAGATGGTAAAATAAGCACATGTTAGAGTGAAGAAGAAGCTTAAATCCTAAAACTAAACCTGAACAATCCGATCACCACAAAGATGATACAAAAATAGAGAAAAATAATCGGGAAGCCCGAAAAAAGATTAAGATATGCTTAATCTACACTTGAACATCGTCGGAGAACTATAAAAAAAATAAAAGAAGAGTAAGCCGGTCCGGCAAAACGCCGGTTGGAGATGTTTTCGATTTTTGACAACCTCAGAAAAAGAAACACGAGAGAGAGAGCTTTCGTCGTTCATACAATAAGCATTAATCTTAAAATAACTTTAATTTAATATATATATTTAAGTAAGAGAAATTACATATAATTAACAACCAAAAAACCATTATTATATAAACTAACACCTCAAAAAAAATTGTCCCCCAGTTTTTACCCTTCAAATAATGGAGGTAACTTTTTTAAAATCTTTCTATATAGAATTATTATTATTTAACCTTTCTAATATTTAAAATTTTTTTTTTGTTATTTCAAAATTTTATTCTTTAAATAATATATAATGTAAAAACTTTAACACAAATCCGTGCGTAGCGTGGAACCATCCCTTAGTTTAACTAATTAAAAGGAGATCTTTGAAACTTCTAAAATACGCCACATACTCTACTCTTTATGTGCTTCTCCAACTGTCACGTCACTAACCTCACTTTTCCTTTTACATCAATATCGTCATCTCCCTTGCTTATTACAACAAAACAAAGCAGCTCCATATTAACGAGCCGCGAATTTTGAAGCCCAAAAACACTCAAGCTCGCCCTAGAATTACAAAATGGTACAAAGACCACTAAACCCTAATCCCCTTATTGTTTATATGTGTATCCTTCGTCTTCCTCACCGTCTGATCCCATATCTTCCAACAAAACTTCCCTAACATCTCCAGTTTAGTGCAATCCCTGGTCATTAACCTCTACCCTCTCGCCTCCCCTATCTCTCACACTCACTCTCCCCACCATTATTGCCTTATTGGTTGCTAATTAACAGCCTCAAATGCTTCCACCTTCTCCATCCCCGCGCTATAAAGCCACAAGTACTCCCAACCCAATCATTTCACCGATTTCTCAGCCAAATATATAAACATTATATATATATATATATATATGCTTACCACTTTGTAAGTTCATTCTTAATGCTATCTTACTACATACTCATAAACATGGAGATTATCGTGCAGTTCAATGCTGATATTGCAGATGGGATGTCATGAAAGTTCACCCCGACCCAAAAAGAGGTTTAAATGTTATTTGTGAAGAAGAGTGTTTTGAATTTTGTAATTTTGTAATTTTAAGTATTGATGTCTTTGATTTTGGCACTTGCTTATAGGTGAGAGTAAACTACGAGAAAGCCTACTCGCCTTTCACACTACTAAAATCAAAAGTTCAGCTCCAATAACCGGAGTATTGACATACAATGTCACTCCCATGAAGGTATGTGTATAACATGTATTATCATTGGTAGTGCCCAAGAAAATCTTAGATGGATTCTCGAACTGTTGTTGGTTTATCAGGAAAGAGTTTATTTAAAAAAGATACAATGTTTTTGCTTTGAGGAGCAGCGTCTGCTTCCCGAAGAGCAAATCAACATGCCGATAACTAATTTGTTCTTTGTCCTGTTTGATATTCCTTTAGCATAAACCAAGCGACCAATTTAATCACTGTGTTTTTTATTCATCTCGCAAGTCTTCTTCTACATTGATCATGAGTTTGAGATTGATCCAAGAATGGACGGAATCAACAACTTGATATTGTCCTACACTTTTTTCAATGTGTCCGAAGAAAAAACTATAGATACAGTCAACAATAACAGCTCTGTTTCTGTTCAATAAACCAATTAAAAAAGATGCCATAACATGCCAAAACTTTCGTTAGAAAACAAAAAGTTATAGAAGTGGAGTGCCAGCGGCTAAAACCCAAGAGTAATAACAAAAATTCCCTCTCCACGTATATACTTATAGTTTCGAAAAGAATTATTGTATTTGGTTTTACCTTAACTGAAATTGTGTTTATTGCCTCAATAAACGATTATTTAAATGATGGTTTTAAATTTAAGGTTTAATAGCTTCGGATAATGTTCAATGAGAATTATTTGGTAACTCATAATGGAAATGCATAACATTGTCCTGAAAATAAACCAACAAAAAAATCACTCTTTGAGAAAGGCATTTAGAACTAAACACTGAAGCCTTTAATTATGTGAAAAATAAAACATATAGTCGCTCAAAACATATATAGTTTCACTTTCTTAATTTTATAGTCCTCTGTTTCGCAAAAAGTGTCTCACATAAATTAAGAATAATATTAAAAAGTCTGATTTGTCATTCATTAATACATAAAAAGAAATTCTCTCTCCATTTAATATAATAAAACAGTGAAGTTAAAACCGGAATTTTCTTAATAAATTTGCATCGAAAATGTAAAACGACATTCTTTATGAAACAAAATTTAAACCTTAAAATAACACTTTTTAAAAAACGGAAGGAGTATATTTCTAAAACTGCCTCCGATATTTGTTTAAAAATGATACTCAAATAGTGGCATACAAAACGATTTTTCATGGATGGTTAAGTCCCACTGTCTTCTCTGATCCACTACACTATTTTGTCGCTTAGACCTCTCTGTCTCTAGTAGAGGCTTTAACTTTCCTT